>CAXARO010001401.1:0-39516 GCA_963971305.1 Arcuatula senhousia
ATTCAAATTTTTAACTAAACATTCATTTTCATTTCCTTAGCAAATACAATTGAAAAAAGTGAGAAATGGCATCCTACAATCAGCTTGTTGATTTTCTTAAGAAAAGAATTGTAAGCTTCACATAAAGGAGACAACAGAAGTTACATGTAATTACACATCTCGATGATTGTCTCTTCTGATAGGATTGCTCACTGGGTGTTTGTCTCAAACGCTTCCGGTTGAATTAAAAACGAGTTCGACCATGGCATGCCAATTTAGAGCATACACTTGACCCTGATGGAGTTTGAATAAAATGAAAAATACATTGCGTTGTCACACTCAAGGATAAAAAGACAGAGAAAAAACTTCCAAAATATATTTAAAAGACAGATACAAGTAGAAAATAATACAATATCGAATAAGTGTACGCGACACAGCTCACATAACAAACTGTCATTTAGAAAAAACCACAATGGAAAACCGCCAGATGCCTTCCACGCGGCCAATGTTCTAAAATCGACAAATGGTCTAAATGAAACGCGTAAATTTCAAATCCAGTCCTGAAATAGTCAAGTATAGAGCCCTTAATAAACAAGGAACAGAAAACATCAAACCGTGAGTGAGTGTGAGTGAGTTGGTGTTTTACGCCCGTGCAACGCTATATAGGTTATTTACAGGCGATGAACATGAAAAGGATGATAAAATGAACATGAAATGATGATGATAAATGAAATATGGGGAAGGGTGGGACACAAAGGACCGGTAAATTTTGAAGAACCACAGGAAAAGGGGAGAGGTGGGTAGGGGCGGAAAATTTAGCCTATGTGGTGCACTACTTGGCGGTCCACAAAGGGGTCTTTTACGTGCATGAAGCGTGGCACTCTCCACACACGTTGGCCCACTATGGTCGGCGGTCAGGGTTTCCGTATTATAGACCTGACAACCCCCTCGGACGAGGGCTACCCTATTCAGCCACCTAGGGTACACACTTGGTTGCTCTGTGGGCTGAGCACTGACCCGACGTCAGAAACATCAAACCGAAAAGTACAAATAAAAGCTTTGTGAAAGATTTCTGACTAAGGACAGGCACATATAAAATGTGATGAGGTAAAATTTTTTTTTTCGGCCAACCTTCCGCCTATCAATAATCCCAGACAAAGCACAACAATTAACACATTAAAAAAATCAAAGCAACCAGCGTCAAATTCCACAAAAGAGAATCTTAGGAAAAAAAACAAGAACAAATGAACGGTAGAGAAACTCTCTATATAACACTAGGTTTTATTAACAGATAGCTAAGCGTCATAAATCGACCGATTTAAAAAAATCACAAACATATCGAGTGTGTGTGGGTGTGTGTGTGTGTGTGTGTGTGTGTGTGTGTGCCGGTGTGTGTGTGTGTGTGTGTGTGTGTTTAACGCACCTGGACCATATAGGACGGTCAGTTTTAATGGTGGAGCACCGGATTACCCGGAGGAAACCATCGACCTTCGGCAGGTAACTGACAAACCTAATCACATACAGTTAGGGAAGTCTCGTTAAATACAACCAGGTGAGAGGTGATCGGCTCACGGTAGGTCCCGTGTCCGGCGACAGGATTGTTTTTTCGAGAGGGATGTACAATTGTCCTGGTTTTTTCAAGAGAAAAATCAATAAAAATGTAAAGTTTGGTGATATTTAGTGATTTTTAACTGAAAGCAAAGACAAAATGCTACCAACGGGTAGGCATATTTTAGTATTATCAAATTGTATAACAATACCAATTCCTATTAAAAAAAATGTGATTCCTAAATAAAATTGTGGGCTGTTTTTTGAGTTTTTACCTTTTTGCCTTTTTCACCCCTTAAAAGACAAATATATTGAACGAGATTGCTAACCATTATTAGTGAACATCAATGTTATATTATGGCATCCTGAACATTGACGCCAAAAAGTTGCGTCTTACATATTTTTAAATTAAAATAAAATACATGTCCAGGTTTTTTCAAGAGGCGTCCAGGTGTTTGCAAGAGAGGTCCAGGTTTTTTCATACTTTAGATAAACAAGTTGTGCGTGTTGTTTACCTCTTAAATCATATTTCAAAAAGACATTGTATGTTGTTAAAAAATAAAAATACGGTACTATCATTTCAAGGGTTTTGGACAAGAATACGTCAGTTAAAGTCAAGAATTCAACCTTATATAGCCTATATAAACAGACAGGCACATTTAATTGACGCCTACAACCAGAACCCATGAATCTATATTGTCTTAGCATAACTACCAACTGTTATAAATTGAAAAAAGCCTCCTTGAATAATTGGCTGGAAACAAAATGTTTGTGTTGCGACAAGCAGAAGTTGCTTAAAGTTCCAGGGCTACCTTCTTCTTACTTGACTTGTAGTTGTTTCTTGGATGTGTTTGTTTGTATCATAGAGTCGTATTCTTTCATGTCTGATGTTTTATCACTCGCAGTGGCGGATCCAGAGAGGGGTCCCGGGTGTGGGACCCCCCCCCTTTCCTCCGAAATGTTTAAATTTTTTTGTGTAGATTTTCAGCAAAATTTTTCAGGAACCTCCCTTGGCCCACAGAACCCAGTATGTGGACCCCCCCCTTTTCGAAAATTTCTGGATCCGCCCCTGACTCGAATGCCCTTTCAGTACCTCAAAATTTTTACAAATAATTTATGTATTTATTGTATATATTACTAAGTATAGTTTCAACAAAAAACTTCATAAGAGTTTGCTCCCGTGCGGGACCCGGAAGGCTAATAGGTTAGCAGCAGCGCTAAGCTTGTCGGTAAAAGTTCAGAAACCTGACATCTTTCCAGGCCGCTTAGCCCACATAGCAACTGGGATGTGTGCCGCAGGTGGTTAAATGGGGCAGCCCTGTCATAATAAATGTCGGTTCATCAGGCTATACTAATGCGGAAACTTGACCGTAAACCATATTGGGCCAACGTGCATGGAGAGTTCCAAGGTTCATGCACGTAAAATATCCCATTGTGCACCGCCACAGGCTAAATTTTCCGCATCTACCAACCTCTTCCCTTTTCCAGTGATCTTCAAAATTTACAGATCCTTTGTTTCCCACTCCAACCCCGCTTCTCTCTCTCGGTGAGTATAGGTTCAAACATGATTCAGCATTGTATTTTCGCCAGATAAAGGATGGTTATTTGAAACTGGTTAAGAGTGTTGGCTATATCCCACACAGGTAGATGTTCCATCTAGTATGACCTCATTTCGGGTAAGGGTTCATTGTCAGTCACCATATGGAAGGGTTCCAAATTGTGCGAAACTTTTGAGGAAGGATTTCGTCACTTTCTTAATGCATTGGCCTATGGTGTGTTAAGGGAACATTGGCCTATCTTGTGAGTTGGTTCGTTTAACTTCTGGTTTGTGGTCGTGCATGTGTCCTTCGAATGACATACATGGGTCTGTGTCCAGGGTGGGTCTACAGAATTCATTTTGGTGTTTCAATTAGCTCTTGTCCTGCTGATTATGACTGAAATAGAGTCGACCTGACGTAAAACAAACATAAGAGTATGAGATTCAAATGCTATTTAAGTTTCTGTATATATATGTTTACGTTAAGGGGTTCCAATATCTCATATTCCCTAATGTTTTTTTATCAAATATCCCGTTTCCAAAATAGAGGGTTTTTTTCTTATCCCATATCCCTGTAAATAGAATAGATTTAAATACTAGTATTCTATGTCTTAGTTTGTTTTGCATCAAATATCAAGTATCCCAGGAATAAATATGTAAATATCCCATATTCCAAATCAACCTTAAACTCTTTAAATGACAGAATGCACCAGTGGAATATGCTCTTTTTGTATTTATTTGTTTCTGACATACATGTAGATTTTATAGTTTCAAAGACCTGAAAAGGCACAAAAAACAAGGTTGCAACTTACCTTTTAAAATTTTGCCCACCGTAACAATCGCTCTTTTTGAAACCGGTAATTTATTAAAGCACACCAAGAAAGTCACAAATGTACAAATGTACTATTAAACTAATTTTGTCAAAATACTAATTTAGTCTTCAAAAAAATTGCATGTGGGCAGCCTACTTATGTTTTAAAGTTAGTAACAAACTTGATATTTTGCATGTAATGTGTTTAAATGTATGTTTAATGAGTAGGAGGGATATTAGTTTCCACTTAAGTCGTATAGTTTCCACAAAACCCAGTTCCTCTCTTTAGTCAAAATTTTCAAAAAACCAGGACACCTCTCGAAAAAACCGGACAAGTTGTTGTGCCTCTCGAAAAAACCTGGTCAATTTTAATAAATCATTAACTGATGCTTCTTTACGAACTTTTTTGGAAGAAAAGTAATAATTCGAAAATTTTGAATACTTATATTCCTCTTTTTCGTTTTGTTTCACTTACAATTGAGAATTTAAGCATTTTTTTTGTATACGGACAGGCGAAAAAACCTGGACCTCTCTCGAAAAAACTGGACAATGCCTCTCGAAAAAACAATCCTGTCGCCGGACACGGGACCTACCGTGGGCTAGTGGTCAATAGTGATGTATTTAAACCAGCGCCTTAGACCACTCGGACAATATCGATCAATATTCAAAGATTTAACCGAAACATTCAATTCCTATCCTTTGCGTAATAGATTTTGAAGTCAGCTTTCATTTCTAATGGATTGTTTTTAAACTTGTGTGCTTTCATAGAAAATTAAGCCATATTGAGCAAGTGTAGGTTGTTTTCACTGGCAGGTTAAACAAACATTTTAACAAAAATTTAAACCTTTTCCAATCAAAAACCGAATTTCATCTCTACAGATGAATTGAAAGTATACCATGCATTATTAAGTATTATGTAACAAAATAATAAACTACTTTATTACCAAAAGCAATAAAGCTTATGTGCAGATGGTGCAAATGTATCCTGCAAATAAATTAGAAGCCTCCGGACTCAGTCACAAATCACTGACACCAAACATTTGTAAAATAGTTGGTGCAAAATACTTTTCCACTATCAGCGGACATTTTACTATGTAAACTTTAAATAACTTTCGGTGTATATCTACAGTTGAGTCCAGTTCTAACATCTCTACTGTCCAGCTCTCCTGGCAGTTCTAGAACTGTTCTAACCCTGGACAGCCCCTGTCATAAACTGTTCTAGGGTAGAACTGTCAGGAACTGTTCTAACCCATGACACCTTTAGAGCTATTCTAGGCCCTGACAGCTTATAACTGTTCTGGGCCCTGACAGGTTAGAACTGTTCTAGCCTAGGACAGTTCTTGGCCCTGACAGTTCTGTCCTCTGACAGTTCTAAATGACGTAATGCATTGTTTATTGTAATGATTTTGTTTGAAAATTCCTCCAGTAAAAGTGGGTGTAGGTAATCATCGAGTTCGAGTTCGAGTCAGAGTTAGAGTTCGAGTTAAAGTTCGAGTTACGACTCGAGTTCGAGTTAAAGTTCGAGTTAGAGTTCGAGTTATTATTCGAGTTCGAGTTAAAATTTTCAGCTAACTCGAAACCGTGATTTTCATGGCAATAATCGAGTTACGACTCGAGTTCGAGTTAAAGTTCGAGTTACAGATCGAGTTAGAGTTCGAGTTACAAAACGAGTTGTATATTTATTTTTGCACACTTTCTTTATCATTTATATTTGCAACTCTGCTGCATGTAAAAAACAATCTACTTTGAGATACTAACTTAATAAGGTACTGATTCATATTAATAATGCGGTTACAGATAAAGTAAATATATTTAAATAAATAAAGTATGTTGCACTGTGGCTTGTGTATAAATAAAATAGATAAATAAATGGATGGTGAAGCCACATTTAAAAGGTAAAAACTAAATAAGAAATAGAAAGAAATAAAACCTTTAAAACAAATATATTTACATCGATGATTAGTTTTCTTCTTAAACAAATTCGGACATCTATTAAATTGCTTCTGATGCAAAAATTCTAACACACTTGTTATGTTAGGAAGCAACCATTTGAATTTTTTTGAGGGGACGGAGCAGTTGGGGGGGGGGGGCTATGATGAATTTGAAATAAAATGTAGGAAAAGAAAAAGATTATATATGTTAAGTTTAAAAATAAAATAAAAAATGTACGCAAAACAAAAATTCCAGGCTTCGATTTTTTTCAAAAATAAAAAGGCGGGACAAAGAAAATATCCATGCCCCCTTAAAATCTAAATGTCGTTCCCTTATTGTTCGATTGTTGTTGTTTTCATTCAAGAAACATGATAGAAAACAAGTAAATCTGTGAGCTATTGCTTACAAGTGATACGCCCGCTCCCAAAATAATGCCTTGCATTAAAAAGTATTCGGTAAAGTATAAAAGGAGGTATACATAGGATAAAGTTATATAAAAAACAGACATTTATGTCATACAGTTGCTTAGAAAATTACGGAAGGACGAACGAAAGAACAGACGGGTGGACAAAGGTAATACAGGAAACCCACTCTTTTCGAAGCGATGCCCGACTGAACTGGAAAGGGGAGGCACGTTACAAACCATCATAATAAAGCTGTGTACCAAATTTGAAATCAATTCCTTCAGCAGATACCGTGAAATCTGTTACGAAAAATTGTCCTTTTTTTACCCTTAAAATGTCTAAGTTCGCTAAGAACACAGAGAGTAGATGCGCGACTGTCCTGAAAAGGGGGGGGGCACGGTACAACTCACGGATGGACGGACGGACAGACAAACGGACAAGGTGATTGCAATATTGCCCCCCTATCTAACGAGTGGGGTATACTATTTTCATATATTCAAAGACAAAAGACGGGGATTCCGCCGTGTTGGTCCAGTACCGTAAAATATGTATACCAAGTTTTTATTATTCCTTCGCTTGTGAATTGGGCGGGAGATTGCCACATTGGTACATAATTGCTTCTTGTCCACAGTCTTTGTGACATTACGTAAATATGTACTTTTATTGGGTTTTAATCATATCTACACATATAAATGAGTATATTGCAAGGTGACAACCTTAAACAGTTTAAAAGAGGCAGAGGTACCAATGGGGTATCCGAATGTCAAAAGTCCGAAAGGGCAGAGACAAAACCAATAAACACCAACAAGTGTTATGTTTGACAACATTCACGTAATTGCGCTAACTTAAAATTAAATACCTAACTCGAACTCTAACTCGATCTGTAACTCGAACTGTAACTCGAACTGGAGTTGTAACTCGATTATTGCCATAAAAATCACTGTATCGAGTTAGCTCAAATTTCAACTCGAACTCGAAAAATAACTCGAACTCTAACTCGAACTGTAACTCGAACTCGAGTCGTAACTCGAACTTTAACTCGAACTCTAACTCTGACTCGAACTCGAACTCGATGATTACCTACAGCAGTAAAAGTCAGCCGAATTTCGCATTATTTACGTCAAAGGATTGTAAATTTAAGAAATTCAGGAAAGTCGTATGTACAGATATCAAATATTTTAGCAGAAAGTGAAGGCGTGTTGATATCAAGAGAAGTGATAGGGAAGTTTTATAGACATCCGATTTTTAAAATAATAATAATTCTCCAAATTCGGAAAATGACGCATATTTTCGCGCCATACACGTTTTCCCTGACACGATATTTAAATTTATTATAACCATACAATGCTATTATATGTATATTCTATACTGTTCTAAAATCGTCACAACTGGAACTGTCAGGGGTTAGAACTGTCATAGCTTAGAACTGTCAGGGCACAGAACAGGTTAGAACTGTCAGGGCGTAGGAAAACTTAGAACTGTCAGGGGTTAGAACAGTTCTAAATCTGTCACGGGTAGAACTGTCCAGAACTGTTCTATGACAGGACAGGGCTTGTCATAAACTGTCCTGGAACTGTCAGCAGAACAGAATTAGAACAGATTCCTGACAGTTCCTGACAGTTCTAAAGAGATGTTAGAACTGGACTCAACTGTAAATGACAAGAAATTGTAAGAGACTTGTCTTCATGTTGATGATGAAACTTTTATGATTTTTTCTTATTTCCATTCTAGGTAGAATTTTATAACATTAAAAGAAACAAAAGCATTTTTATTTTCGTTCTATATGAGGAATCATGACAAAAATTGTATTTATAATTTAAAAGGGGTATACACATCAATTATTCCAAATTAGTCAAAAATGAAAAACAATTCAAAATAATGTAATATCCAATATGATTTCTGTTACAAATATTAAATGGTCCCGACTTGGGACAGGTATTCTAAAAGAAATGTTTGGCTAAACCAGGATTTATGGCGCACCAAACCTCTCTATTCCACTGCGATCTTAGGGTCCGGTAGCAACACGATTGTGAAAACATTTTAGGAATATTGAGGTGATCATCCCAGTATAATAACCAGTTAAACACTAATCAGAGCAATCACTGATCATTATTTCCAACATCATATTGAATTTTTCGACCAATTGCTGATAACGAAGTAAAATGTCTTTTAAAGATCATAGTGGATGTATTGTCTTATAACCTTGGTCAAATAGTCGCATTTAACTTTAACATTTAACATACAATCGAAGCTTGATTTACACAAATATAACGTAAACTGTGTAGCGGAAGTAGACTCTCAGGTGGTGATTACTTTGCTGGTAGATCTTGAGACGGTGATATCCTGAGGTGCTGATTGCTTTGCTAGTAGATCTTGAGACGGTGATATCCTGAGGTGCTGATTGCTTTGGTAGTAGATCTTGAGACGGTGATATCCTGAGGTGCTGATTGCTTTGCTAGTAGATCTTGAGACGGTGATATCCTGAGGTGGTGATTGCTTTGCTAGTAGATCTTGAGACGGTGATATCCTGAGGTGGTGATTGCTTTGGTAGTAGATCTTGAGACGGTGATATCCTGAGGTGGTGATTGCTTTGCTAGTAGATCTTGAGACGGTGATATCCTGAGGAGGTGATTGCTTTGCTAGTAGATCTTGAGACGGTGATATCCTGAGGTGGTGATTGCTTTGCTAGTAGATCTTGAGACGGTGATATCCTGAGGTGGTGATTGCTTTGCTAGTAGATCTTGAGACGGTGATATCCTGAGGTGGTGATTACTTTGCTAGTAGATCTTGAGACGGTGATATCCTGAGGTGCTGATTGCTTTGGTAGTAGATCTTGAGACGGTGATATCCTGAGGTGCTGATTGCTTTGGTAGTAGATCCTGAGACGGTGATATCCTGAGGTGCTGATTGCTTTGCTAGTAGATCTTGAGACGGTGATATCCTGAGGTGGTGATTGCTTTGCTAGTAGATCTTGAGACGGTGATATCCTGAGGTGGTGATTGCTTTGCTAGTAGATCTTGAGACGGTGATATCCTGAGGTGCTGATTACTTTGCTAGTAGATCTTGAGACGGTGATATCCTGAGGTGCTGATTGCTTTGGTAGTAGATCTTGAGACGGTGATATCCTGAGGTGGTGATTACTTTGCTAGTAGATCTTGAGACGGTGATATCCTGAGGTGGTGATTGCTTTGCTAGTAGATCTTGAGACGGTGATATCCTGAGGTGCTGATTGCTTTGGTAGTAGATCTTGAGACGGTGATATCCTGAGGTGCTGATTGCTTTGGTAGTAGATCCTGAGACGGTGATATCCTGAGGTGGTGATTACTTTGCTAGTAGATCTTGAGACGGTGATATCCTGAGGTGGTGATTGCTTTGCTAGTAGATCTTGAGACGGTGATATCCTAAGGTGGTGATTGCTTTGCTAGTAGATCTTGAGACGGTGATATCCTGAGGTGCTGATTACTTTGCTAGTAGATCTTGAGACGGTGATATCCTGAGGTGCTGATTACTTTGCTAGTAGATCTTGAGACGGTGATATCCTGAGGTGCTGATTGCTTTGGTAGTAGATCCTGAGACGGTGATAGTTAAGTAACTTGATTCTGAGGTGGTGATAACTTGGGTGGTAGATCCTGGTGTGGTGAATAGATCCTGAGTTGGTGATTACTTGATAAGTAGATCCTGAGGTGGTGATTACTTGTAGTAGATCTTGAGGTGGTTATTACTTGGTAGTAGATCCTGGTGTGGTGATTACTTGGTAGTAGATCCTGGTGTGGTGATTACTTGGTAGTAGATCCTGGTGTGGTGATTACTTTGGTAGTAGATCCTGAGGTGGTGATTGTTTGGTAAGTAGATCCTGAGGTGGTTATTACTTGGTAGTAGATCCTGGTGTGGTGATTACTTGGTAGTAGATTCTGAGGTGGTGATTACTTTGGTAGTAGATCCTGAGGTGGTGATAACTTGGTAGTAGATCCTTGTGTGGTGATTACTTGGTAGTAGATTCAGAGGTGGTGATTACTTTGGTAGTAGATCCTTGTGTGGTGATTACTTGGTAGTAGATTCAGAGGTGGTGATTACTTTGGTAGTAGATCCTGAGGTTGTGATTACTTTGGTAGTAGATCCTGGTGTGGTGAATGTTTGGTAAGTAGATCCTGGGGTGATGATTACTTGGTAGTAGATCCTGGTGTGGTGATTACTTGGTAGTACATTCAGTGATTGTTAGGCCAGTAAATCCTGAAGTGGTGATTGTTTGGAAAGTAGATCCTGAGGTGATGATTGGAAAGTAGATCCTGAGGTGTTCAATAATTTTGCTGTCCGATATTGTAAACAATCAAGCAGGTGTTTTCTTTTATTTCAATATTCAATATTGGTTATGGGTGGACGAACAAAGTACACGTATCTAATAAATTAATTGATTATCTACTGCCAATATGGAATCCTAATGTCTCATCCGTTCTCGCTAGTGTTTATTGTTTTTTTTCTCTGCCCTCTCGGGATTTTGACATTCGGATGTTCAGTTGGTACCTCTGCGTTTGTCAAAAAATCCAAAAGGACAAAACCAGTAAAAGCACAAAGACAAAGACAACATGAAACTTTGACGTTCTCTTTTCGACTGAGATTTAAAAAAAAAACCTTAATTTTCTATTTAAAAAAGGCAACTCAGACGTGTTCAGATAGGTCTATACTGACTGCAAGAATTCCAGTCTTAAAAATATAAAAGACAACTAAGTTCCAGACAACAAATTTTGCCACGCCTGACGTGCGTTTCCTCGATTCAATACTCATCAGAGGCGCTCTACCAAAAATATTGAAAATGGCAAACACTATATGATTATGAAGAGCATAGACTAGTAAAACCAAAAATACCAAACAGTGGAACCAAGTTATTACTAAGATGATCAACTTATGTCTGGGGTAGGAAGAACCGTAGGGTTTAGACATTTTTGAAATTCAATCGGATTATTTAAAGCTGAAATACTGAATATCTTGACAAATCTTACGAAGCATTTTGCTCATATATTTCAAATTATATATGATCTGGAGTGTTCGTTTTAGTCATTGTTGTTAATCCGTGCATGTGTCTTTAAAGTGTCGTTTACAGGGGTTGTTTGGTCTAATACGGAAAGCACGACCGTTGAAAATAGTGGGTCGACTTGTGCGGAGAGTTCCATGCTAAACGCACATAAAAGATCCCTTTAAGGACCACCAATTAATGTAATACATAGGATATTTTATTATTTCTACACGAGTCTCCAGTTTGAAAGTTTATTGTTCCTTTGTTTTCCAGTCACCTCCATATTTCTCATCACTTTTTATTTTACCGGACCGTAGGATGTCACCGTAAAACCTTACTTTACTTACCATTTCCTTAGACATTCCTGTACCAAGAGAGTACCATTGCGATCTATAATTTCTACGACATTGTTTTGTCTTTTTTTTCGGACATTTGAGATTGATCCTCCAACTTGGGAAGTTTTGTTATTACAGTTATTGTTTTCGTGGTTTTATTAATTCCCAGAAGTTTCTGCATTCTATTTTTGTGAACAATATTGCAAATCAAGGGTGCTTTTGTGGCTATTTGGAAGAAATCTAAGTAAGTGTGTACATGTATTTTTAAACTAACAGCTAATTATTAACTGTACTAGTGGAAGTTGACAACATTATTTTAGATAAAAGTCATTACAAACTGCATTTGCATAATTTAGTTACCTAAAGGAATCATTTATCCTTTCATATAATCACTTGTGTTTCATTGTCAAGCTGGTTTCAGGATATGATAATTATATACATATGTTCATATCCCAAAAGCTGATTTCAAAAATATGCAAGGACAATGTGTTATTTTTAATAAAAAAATCATGCGAAATATGTGTAGTTTATATGTTAGGTAAATAAGTGTGACAACTTTTAATAGTCTGTTATTCTAACAGATGCAATTTTATACCTACAATATAGAACGTAAGCAACATAAAAATCATGAAAATGTGCTGTCTGAAGCAATTTGAGTATTAAGTGTCAAATATGTTTTGGTCACAAAAATTAATGAAAGATGCATGAGGCACTAATAGTGCATTCGAGTATCAAAAGTCCGAAAGGCCAACGACAAAACCGGTAAACACGAACAAAGAAGCATTAGGAAACTCAAAACACAAAATCAACCTAACAGAATTCAACAACAGAAACTCAAGTCGTAACAAGAGTGAACTCGGGTGCTCCGGAAGAGTAAGCGTTTCCTGCTTGCTACAGCACACCCGCCGCGCTGCTAATTTTCAATTCGGTGTGTCAAATCCGGTCTACCGTTAATTTGTTTTAGTGAAGGCAGCAACCGAGGAGCAACAACCGGGCTGAAGTTAGCTCATTATTCATTTTTCATTATTCATTTTTCAATAATGAATAATGACTTGGTACATTATTCATTATTCATTTTTTTTATTTGAATAATGAATAATGAAATAAGTTAAAGTTCATTATTCATATGAATAACGAAAAATGATACAAGTTAAAGTTCATTATTCAAATGAAAATTTCAATAAGTTAATAAAAATATTTCATATGAATTATAAAAAAAATGAAATATAAAAGAACAGTATAGAATGAAAATATGTTGATTTTTTTATCAACTCAAAATGCTAAGAGGACAATATTTTCAGTAAAATCTTTTCAAAACGTTTTCTCAATGTTTTTTTAACCAACAGTTTTAAACAGGATTTGTTTCAGCAGCTTTAAAATACTTTCTTAAATCTATTACAAATTACAAAATAATGACTTCATGATTCTTGCGAAAACGTAAACGGAGACGGAATTAAACAGTTGTGTATTCAAACAGAGGCCAAACAGGTTTACAAATTCATAAAACATGTAAAAGTTTAAGATTCATGAAAAAAGAATAAGTCACTTTAGGTGATAAGGTTTATAAAGGGTATATCTAAAACGCGGAAACGGAACGCGGAAACATGAAACGGAATGGAAAACGTAAAATATATCTAATCGTTTTATGCCCAACTTTGCATAACTGTAAAAATCGTTATAAGTTCATACTAGAAAAACTGTGAGTCGCAGCTCACAAATAAATACCCCCACCCCCCAAAAAATCAATCAGATAAAATTTAAAATAGGAGATGCACATCTACATTATGTCACACAAATGTTGTGTGTAGGTTTCATGAAAATCCATCAAGGGGTTTTGGAGGAGTTGCAGATAAGAGATGGGCACCCTCATGTAGTCGAATGGCTGAGTCCATGTTTTGCTATGAGAAACCCCAAAATCATTCTGATCAAACTTTCAAATAGTAGGTGCACATCTATATTATGTTACAAAGATTGTGTAAACGTTTCATGACAATCCATCAAGGGGTTTAGGATGAGTTGTGGATAAGAGATGGGTACCCCCATGTAGTCGAATGGCTAAGTCCTTGTTTTGCTATGCGAAACCCCAAAAATCATTCTGATCAAATTTTAAAATAGTAGATGCACATCTACATTTTGTCACAACAATTGTGTGTAAGTTTCATGAAAATCCATCAAGGGGTTTTGGAGGAGTTGCGGATAAGAGATTGGTACCCCCATGTAGTCGAATGGCTAAGTCCATGTTTTGCTATGCGAAACCCCAAAAACCATTCTGATCAAATTTTAAAATAGTAGATGCACATCTACATTTTGTCACAACAATTGTGTGTAAGTTTCATGAAAATCCATCAAGGGGTTTAGGAGGAGTTGCGGATAGGAGATGGGTACCCCCATGTAGTCGAATGGATAAGTCCATGTTTTGCTATGTGAAACCCCAAAAACCATTCTGGTCAAATTTTAAAATAGTAAGTGCACATCTACATTATATCACAACAATTGTGTGTAAGTTTCATGAAAATCCATCAAGGGGTTTAGGGGGAGTTGCGGATAAGAGATGGGTACCCCCATGTAGGCGAATGGCTAAGTCCATGTTTTGCTATGGGAAACTCCAAAAATCATTCTGATCAAATTTGAAATAGTAGGTGCACATCAACATTATGTCACAAAGATTGTGTGTCAGTTTCATGAAAATCCACCAAGGGGTTTAGGAGGAGTTGCGCATTAGAGATGGGTACCCTGAAGTGTAACGGAAGGACGGACACCCCTATCACTATATACACCCCACTTTTGAAGTGGGAGGTATAATAAAGGATCTCTTTCCGTGGTCCAAATAACTTTTTATCATATATTTACACAATAATACAGCCTTTTTAGATATTTTATACCAAATTGACGATTCTAGCCATATCATTGTCTATACATGTCATACCCATTGAAAATCCATAATACACCCAAAAACTCCATAAAATATCCCTAGAAAAAATAAATGCTTAATTTTTTTTTTTTTTTTTTTTTTTTTTCTTTTTTTTTTTTTTTTTTTTTTTTTTTTTTTTTTTTTTTTTTTTTTTTTTTTTAAATTTTTTCATTTTTATTTCAAAAAGTACATTTGTTAGTATGAAAAAACATCGAATACCGGTACCTTATCCCGGCCCCGTTAATGTTAGTATAATTGTATAATATTTTGAGGTATTGCATTTTGGAGTAGCTAGTGTTAGTACTTGTTAGTAGAAAGGTACACTCCAACTATAAATGTACAATTTGAATATGATGATATATAATATTGACATATAAAAAGAAAACAACAAACAAAAAAAAGGAAAAAGAAGAAAAAAGACACAAAACAAAAACAAAATCAAAAAAAAAAAAAAAAAAAAAAAAAAAAAAAAAACAAACAAAAATATGAAAATGTTAATACCCAAATCAAAACCCCTATAGTACTGCCGGCACATTTGAAAGCTGATCTCATTTGCATTTTGTTACAATAATATCTAAACAAGAAAAAGTAATGTAAATGGAATAGTAATTTTGCAGATTTCTGTGTATCCACGGTTAAGAAGTGAGTTGTAAATATTTACTTTGGTCGCAGGTTGTGGAAAGTATAGTAGTATTCCTAAAATAATGCCATCCAGGGGTTCCAGTAATTTAAGAATTTTTGTGGAGGATTATTCTTTTGAAATATTGTTTTCTCAAAGTTAAGATTCTCTTTCAAATAACTTCTAAGTGCTATTATATTAACTTGATCTTCATTTAGTTTACATCTGTAGATGTAAAACTTTGTCAGTATTATTATTAGGTTCCGAATATAGTTTTTATCGTTTTTATCTAAAATGCCGAATAAAACTATTTCTAAATTAAGTGGTAGTTCAATTTCTGTTTCCCTATATATCCACAGGTTTAACTCATCCCATACCTCAGAAATCTTGGGACAAGTCCAGAACAAGTGTTCAATAGATTCAGATTCTTCCTTACAGAAAACGCAATCTGGATTTTGTCGCATATTCATCTTATGAAGTAATTCGTTTGTACCTAAAACTCTATGAATAATTCGGTATTGAAACCATTGTAATTTGGAACTTTTGGTGAAAGAAAATGTCATGGAGTTAATTTTTGCCCATTTATGTGTTTTATTCAAAGAGGTGTCCCATTTCTCTTCATGTTTATTGGTTTCTATTTTATTTATCAATACTTCGTACATATCTTTGGAGCCTTTTTGAGATTTTAAAAATATACTTATTCTATTTGGTAGTATTGGTCCCTTTATTTTTTGCAAGGAATGTTCCTGTATCTTCTTTTTTCTAAAAAAATTTCTAATGGCAGATATTATACCTTGGTATGTGAGGAAGTTTGTGTTGACATTATATATCTCGCAAAATTGTTGAAAGGACATAAGTTTTCCCTCGTTCGTAAGTAAGTCATTTATCGTCCAAATTCCGTCTTTTGTCCAATTCTTGTAGAATATTTTGCGATTGTCAATCTTAATTCGATCGTTGTTCCAAATAGTATCGTTTGATATGTCTACCATGTTACTGGTGTTATTACGTTTGTTTTCTAATTCATTCCAGGCATTTATAATCTCACTCCAAAATGGGTTTGTTGCTCTTTTAATATTACCAGTGTATATAAAATAATTTGGTTCTACATCCACTTGGGAGAAGAATAATTTTACTAGCTTAGAGTCACTTTTCAATAATCTACGGATCCATGTTAATTTTAGGCCTTTAATATATGCTTCAATGTTGATCATTTTTAGCCCACCTAATGTATAGGTTTGACATAAAGTATCTCTCTTAATTTTGTCTGGTTTTCCTTCCCATATATATGCATATAATATGTTTGTAAGTTTTTTAGTAAAGTTTTCGCTTGGTCCGGGAATTGCTAAGAAAAGATGATTTAATTTGGAAATCAGTAAGGATTTTATAATTGTGATTTTACCTATAGGAGAAAGGATTTGCTTTGACCATTTTTTGAGAGTATTGTCTATATCTTTTAATTTTTGTTCGTAATTTAGCCGTTCTAATTCAGACAAATCTACCGAGAAATGTATACCCAATAATGTGAATTTACTGGAACCCCATTCCAGGCCATGCTTTATACACATAGTATCAGTGCTATACCTTTTTTTTCCTATCCAAATTACTTTGGTCTTTTCAAGATTAACCTTAAGTCCTGATAAATCTGCAAATTTGCTGAGAGTACGGAGAGATGCATCTAACGAAACAGGAGAGCCATCTAATATTAAGGAGGTGTCATCTGCATATTGGGATATCAAATATTCTGTGTCATCAACAGTGATACCCTTAATTTCTCTATTGTTACGTATCATTATACCAAGTATTTCTGCGCATAAAAGGAATACATAAGGTGAAAGAGGATCCCCCTGTCTACACCCTCTTTGTATCTCGAAGAAATCTGATAAATGACAGTTTTGAGTAATCGCGGATTTTATATTTTTGTAGAATGTTTTAACCCAGCGTTTGATCGAATCGCCAAAATTGAAGAATGATAATACATGATTTATAAATGTCCAGGATATAGAGTCAAATGCTTTTTCAAAGTCAATGAGGAGGAGAATGCCTGGTATATCCCTCTCTTCTGTAAGGTGAAGGATATCATATATCAAACGTGTATTTTCCCCGATAAACCTGCCAGGAATGAACCCAGTTTGATCAGAATTAATTAAAGTAGATAAAACTGATTTAATTCTTTCTGCTATACAACTGGAGCCTAGTTTATAGACTGTGTTTAAAAGACTTATGGGACGCCAGTTTTTCATAAAGTGTCTGGGTTTGTCACCTTTTGGAAGGCAAGTTATAATACCTACTTTTTGTGTAACAGACATTTCACCGATTGAATATCCATAATTCAAAGAGCGTAATACAAAGAATCCAATATCTTTCCAAAAAAATTTAAAGAATTCAGATGTATATCCATCAGACCCTGGACTTTTACCATTCTTTTGTCTCTTTAAGCTAGCGGTAAGTTCCTCATAAGAAATTTCTCCTTCCAAAGATTTTTTTGTGAAATTTGTCAATTTTGGAATATTCTGATAAGTAATCTCTTCGTTTAGGTTATTATTTACTAATGCTTCATTTTTTGTATAGAGTTTTTGATAAAAAGACTTGGCTTCATCTAGTATTTGAGATTGTTTTTCAAGTATTCCTTTCTCAGTAACTAGTTTTGGAATCGTTTTGTTAACAAAATTTTTTGTTTCTAAATTCAAAAAATAATTAGTTGGTTTTTCCCCTTCTTCAATATATTGGACTCTTGATCTAATGTAATTCCCCCTTGTTTTATATTGCCTCAATATTCTCAGTTCAGTTTTTTTTGTTTCTATTTCATTCATTTGATACATATTTTCTAAATTTTCTTCTAATTTGTAAATTTCTTCTGTTAACTTTTTCTCTCTCGCAATTCTCTCTTTCTTTTTGAATGATGAGTATGCGATTGTTTTCCCCCTTATTTCCATTAGTAAGGTTTCTAAAAATAGCTGTTCATTAATAGTGAAATGTACCAGTGAAGGATCTAGAGTTTTAATGTAATCTCTGTCATATACAAGAGATCCATATTGTTCTTTACATTTTATTATTACTTCTTTAACAATTTTCACATAGTCAGCATCATATAGCAAAGAGTTGTTAAATTTCCAAAGACCCTTGCCAATTGTAAAATCATTCAATTTTAGCTCTAAAACTATTGGAGAATGATCTGACCTGTAACTATTTAGAACCAGAACATCATGTACATATTGATCAAGACATTGAGTGACCAAAAAAAAGTCTAATCTAGCTTGCTTGAGAGGATTACTTTTGCGCCAAGTATAAAGTTTTCTGTCCGGGTATAATTGTCTAAATGGGTCTACTAAATTGTTAATTTCCATCACTTCTAACAATTTTTCTTTAGCTTTTGGATTGTTAATATTTTTGTAATTGAAAGTATCTAACTGTTGGTTCTGAACTAAGTTGTAATCTCCTACTATGACTACCAACTGATTATCAAAATTTTGTATAATTTCACTTACTTTAGTATAAAATTGTGGACTATCTACGTTTGGGCCATATATGTTCATTAATGTTATCATTTTCCCTTCTATCTTAACTTCTAAACAGAGCATATTACCGTTATCATCTTTGTATACCTTAATTATTTTAAATTCAATATCTTTACTAAACAAAACAGCTACTCCTCTTTGATTTGATGTAAAAGAACTAAAGACACATTCTCCTCCCCATTCATTTCTAATTTTGGATTCATCTTGTGGATTGAAATGTGTATCTTGTAAGCAATATATACTGAATTTTTTGGATTTAAGGTAGTCGAAAACATCTCTCCTTTTCTCATGCGAATTAAGACCCTGACAATTGCATGAGACTATTTTTAAAGTATTATTACTCATTTTGCATATGAAATAAACAAACTATTACTTTATTCCTATAGTGGTGTGCTACCCTAACTCTATTGTCCCATACAAATGCAGAGTCATTTGTACCATTTTTTAGAATCATTATATATTCATTATGTTCAAAGCAGTTTTCATATATCAAAGCAATGTTATGTCCCAGCAGTACAAGGTATAAAATAATAACAAAAAATAAAAGAAAATAAACATAAAATAACGAAAATAACAATATCATCAATGCATAATTCATTCCTGTTCCCAGATCTTAATTTAAAATCAAATTTTGGATTATTTCCCAAGGCTAATTCTATTCACCCGATTCTAGAACTTATATATGAGTGCTAAAAGAGAGATAACTCAATTTTCTTTAAATTTCCAAAGAGATTTAAAATTTAGCACAGGTAAAGTTTTGGTCGTATTTGGCTTTGTCAATTTGTTCATTGAACAGAAATGAATTTTTACTAGGCCAATAATAAAGTCATGTCTGTTTGCCCTTCCTTTTAAAAAAAAGAAAGAAAAAAAAAAGAAAAAAAAAAAAAAGTTCCTCCTTTATAATGATTTTGACTAGTATTTCAACTATATGGAAGTTAAAAAGTTAATTCATAAGATAAAATTATCTACTGACCTTCTCAAGTTGAAACCGGTGAGTTGGATAATGGCAAACAAACCATATTTCTATATAAAACTGGCCCAGTCTAAAACACCTATATCAAATTTTCAGTAAAAACTAATTAAGCTTTCAAAAGCACCTCTGAAATGTCATGAGAAATTACATGAAGTATCATATAATTGTAATAACTATTAAATATGCCAAAATTATATTTATGAACTGAATCTTTATGAAACATTGAGCAGTTTAATTATTGTATAAATTATTCATTTTTTTCCCAATAATTGATATCTGACTTCCATAAGAGTAAAGCCCAACAGGTTTTTCCCCCTCCATGTTCCAATATTCCACGCCTCCTCACTGTTCTCATGTAGACCTATTCCCCACATACAATCATAGGGGCTTGCTTCAACTAATATCTTTGGAAATGTTTGCAATAGTTGTTCCCTTAATATTGGATTCTGTTCAAATTTTGCAATGTTTCCTCTTTTTACTATTTTTAGAGCTTCTCTTTCCCATATTTGTGTGTTGAAGCCTTTAACTAATTTACCTAGCATTTTCTGGTTTAATGGTTTAGCCTCTGCCATTATGTATGATGCAATTTTCATATCATTAAATCTAACTGCCTTTTGAAACATCATGTATTGCTCTGCACAGTTAAATATTTTCCCGTCTATCTCAAAATTACATGGATGAAACTGACTAAATGGTGAATCTTTCTTAAAGAAAAACACGAAGTTACCCTTATTTGTAGTTGTGAAATCTAGTGTCTCTGAAATATGATGTAATGCTGTTTTTGCTAGCTCATTTTCTTTTAAGAACTTTTGCAGGCTGGAATCATCTTTAGTCTCTTGTTTCTGACTGCTTTTCTTAAATAGAATTTGAGTAAATGAATACAATTCATACATGGTGTTTATAGGCTTATAGCAAAGGTGTCGGAAACAAAAAATGATGTGTATCCGGGCTTCAATTAACAGAGACCAAGAGACATACATGCACATGTCTTTATTTTACATATTCCGATTGGCGTGTACATACGTGGGAAAATATATGAGGAAAACCTGTACATGCATAATGGTCTTATGATAAGTCAGTGAAAAGGCCTGGAACATTGTAAAACATGTGTAGGCTTTCTATATATAACTTGTATTCTAAATTTTCAGTGTGATTATTAAAATTATTGCTGGTATATTATTCTACAGCACCGAAGCAGACATTTCATAACTAACCACCCTTACTACATGCCGTACCAGTACTACTCATAATTAATATAGATGCAAGTCAGACACAAATGATATATAACAGACATATAGCCCCGACTCTCATCCATGTTTTTTTGCATTAATAACATTTTTTTTTTAATATATATATTTCAGAAACAAATTTTAGGATGATGTTAGGAATGCAAGAACAAATAAAAGGAGGTCTGTAGATTATCTTTCAAGAGAATAGATGAGAATCCAGGATATTGTTTTTCTTTTGTCATTCCAGACATACACATAAAAACAAACAACATGATAACGTACCACTCCTGCATCTACATATACTTCAGTTGATTCTTTTTACATGTATTTTTGGCTTAGTAGTGCAGAAGTAGTTCAGGAAATATTATACTTACAAGTTACAAGAGTTAAATTTACCTACAAATACATAGAAAATATTTTGTTTAGTGCAGTGCAAAAAAAAATGAAAATAAAAATTTAAAAAAAAAACAAGAAAAAAACAGCAGTACAGATGACCTCATTCATCCTAAAAAATAAAGAACAAAAAATACACAAAAAAGAGAAAAATCAGTATAAACATAAATTTGCATACAACAACCAAAAGACTACTTAGTCCCTTTCTACATGTTCTATGTGTTCTAGGGCTACATTGATTTCTTTCCTTTTTTGCCAATTATCTTTGCTGTTTACTCTTGTTTGTAAATAGACACGTACACCATCCACCTTAATTCTTGTTTGCAACTTTTCGTCTTGCCTAATATGGTATGCCAGATTGGCAAGACTCCCTCTGGCTTCTTTCATCGGCACAGGAAGATCGTCCAGCATACGAATTTTCTTTTTAGCAAGCGTAGGCCCTTGAGACATAATGTATTGTTTGTCTTCGTAATACAGAAAGCGAATAATGATAGGATCCGGACCTTTTGGACCATTTTTAATTGCCCTTGTTGGAACTCTGTGTGCATTTGCTATCGCTAGCTCGTTAGCTTTGTCTTGTGGGACACCCAAGTCTTGAACAAAGAATCTATTTAATCGGCCCCTAACACCACCAGTGGCGTCTTCACCACCATCTTTGGACAGACCATAGACGAAAATATTATATTTTCGCTCATGCTTTTCTAGAAGAAGGTGTTTTTCTTTCAGCTCCGCGATTTTAACCTCAAGATCTTTTCTCATTTTGACCATTTTTTCAAATTCAAGTTCATGTAGTTGATTGTCCATCTCTTGGACACCACGGTCTAAATCCACATAATTTGTACTTATTTCTCTCACCTCTTTTTTTGTAGCTTCTAGCTCTGTTTTCACACCTGCCACGTCCTGCTGTACCACCATGAGAAGCGAAGTAAATTTTTCATCTATCCCATCAATTTTCTTTGACAGCCCCTGAACATTGTTGCTTATGTCTGACATCATAGTTCTCATCTCTTGTAACATCTCATTGACATTTCCGGCCATATTGGAGTTTGTTTTATTTTATTAATGGTTCTACACTGTTCAGTTTATATAGATTGTAAATATACGAGATCACCCAGCCATAACAAAATATGTAAACATGTATCTTCATTCAGTTGAACATTATGTAACTGTTTAGTTTCTACCCGGCGTGTTGAGCTAATTAATGACTTATAATGTTTGTGATATTTTGCACCATTTTGTATCTCTGTTTTACTTGGAATTTCGGGTGAATAGAGTTTTTTTCTACACTGGATAAAAATCTGTGGGCGCAGCCATTAAGGGGCAGATCTCTAATGCTTAATTTTAAAGACAAATCTAAATTTGTTCTCAAAAATAGGCTTTCCAAGTTGCATTTGCATGTCACACGAGCATTAGCGAGTCATTTTAGAAATTTTAAATTTTGGTTATGTAATGGAAATGTCATAAGTAAACACTGTAAGTTGATAAAACATGACCTTTATTGCCTCAATGCAACATTATAAACTAAAAAAATATTAAACTGTTTATCCAACAATATTCTGTAAACTTCAGAACGATTTTTATAAATTGTGTTCGCATTAATAATAAACAACATATCATTTCATAATTTAGTCATATTGAATATTGAATATGTACTTTTTATATTATTAAAATATATGATAAAAAAAATATGATATGGCTCCCTCGACCAATATCATACCCTCGAGCTAAAGCTCTCAGGATGATATTGGCGTCTCGGGAAGATATAGGATATGATATGAAAACAGTTTGTGCCTACGCGACGACATGTCGGGTATGGGCATTAAGTTTTACTCATGTCCGTATGTACGTCCGTCCGATAAAATATCCGTCAAGCTTTTCTTAGAAACCGTACATGGGAATGATTTGAAACTTGGCAGGCTGGTTCGGTATGGCAATTGTAAGTCTTAAACCTTTTTCAGCCCTGTCGGACCCCTACTTCTTGTTTGGGGTTTGACCAATGTGAAATCTATGAAAATCAACTTGTAAGTTCTCAGAAACCGCTCATGGGAATGATTTTAAACTTGGTAGGATGGTTTCAGTATGACAATCTGTATGTCCTAAGTAACTTTCAGACCTGTAAGGCTTCTACTTCCTGTTTGTGGTCTAACGGGGGCATCCATGTTTCATGGACACATTGCTTCTTTATTTCACGATATTCCTCTATAAGTACATGTAGTTGTCACAAAAATCACCGAGAGGGAAATTAGAAAACATCTTCATGATCTTTGAATAATTCAAATTATTTTTTCGTAAATTAGGTTAAGAGCCGATAGTTAACGACTCGAGCTAACGTCGAATAACACTAACGTTCGTAGTTTGGTCCTACTTGATGGTTATAGGTTCATAGATAATTTGCCGACCCTCTTGAGACCATTGGCAGTAATACCCACGGTAGGTCCCGTGTCCGGCGACAGGATTGTTTTTTCGAGAGGGATTTACAATTGTCCTGGTTTTTTCAAGAGAATAATCAATAAAAATGTAAACTTTGGTGATATTTAGTGATTTTTAACTGAAAGCAAAGGAAAAATGCTACCAACGGGTAGGCATATTTTAGTATTATCATTATTATTGTATAACAACACCAATTCCTATAAAAAAATGTGATTCCTATAAATAAAATTGTGGGCTGTTTTTTGAGTTTTTACCTTTTTGCATTTTTCGCCCCTTAAAAGACAAATATATTGAACGAGATTGCTAACCATTATAAGTGAACATCAATGTTATATTATGGCATCCTGAAAATTGATGCCAAAAAGTTGCGTGTTACATATTTTTAAATTAAAATAAAATACATGTCCAGGCTTTTTCAAGAGGCGTCCAGGTTTTTGCAAGAGAGGTCCAGGTTTTTTCATACTTTAGATAGACAAGTTGTGCGTGTTGTTTACCTCTTAAATCATATTTTAAAAGACATATTGTATGTTGTTAAAAAAAATAAGAATACAGTACTATCATTTCAAGGGTTTTTGGCAAGAATACGTCAGTTAAAGTCAAGATTTCAACCTTATATAGCCTTTATAAACAGGCAGGCACATATAATTGACGCCTACAACCAGAACCCATTAATCTATTGTCTAAGCATAACTACAAACTGTTATAAATTGAAAAAAAGCCTCCTTGAATAATTGGCTGGAAACAAAATGTTTGTGTTGCGACAAGCAGAAAATGCTTATAGTTCCTGGGCTACCTTCTTTTAACTTGACTTGTAGTTGTTTCTTGGATGTGTTTGTTTGTATCATAAAGTCGTCTTCTTTCATGTCTGCTGTTTTATCCAGGATTATATAAGACTCGCTTGCCCTTTCAGTGCGTCTTAATTTTTACACATATGTATTTATGGTATATATTATAGTTTCAACAAAAAAATTCATAAGAGTATGCTCCCGTGCGGGACCCGGAAGGCGAATAGGTTAGCAGCAGCGCTAAGCTTGTCGGTAAAGTCCACTAAAAAGCGCTCAGAAACCTGTCATCTTTCCAGGCCGCTTAGTCAACAAAGCAATAGGATGTGTGCCACGGGTGGTTGAATTGGGCAGCTCTGTCATAATAAATGCCGGGTCATCAGGCTATACTAATGCGGAAACTTGACCGTAAACCATATTGGAACGACGTGCGTGGAGAGTTCCATAATATCGTAAAATATCCCACTGTGCACCACCACAGGCTAAATTTTCCACACCTACCCACATCTTCCCTTTTCCAGTGATCTTCAAAATTTACAGATCCTTTGTTTCCCACTCCAACCCCGCTTCTCTCTCTCAGTGAGCATATGTTCAAACAGGATTCTGCATTGTATTTTCGCCAGATAAAGGATGGTTATGTGAAACTGGGTAAGAGTTGGCTATATCCTACACAGGTAGATGTTCAATCTAGTATGACCTCATTTCGGGTAAGGGTTCTTCATTGTCAGTCAACATATGAAAGGGTTTCAAATTGTGCGAAACTTTTGAGGAAGGATTTCGTCTCTTTCTGGATACATTGGCCTATGGTGCGTTAAGTGTACATTGGCCTTTCTTGTGAGTTGGTTCGTTTTACTTCTGGTTTTTGTGGTCGTGCATGGGTACTTCGAATGACATACATGGGTCTGTGTCCTGGGTGGTTCTACATAATTCACTTTGGTGTTTCAATTAGCTCTTGTCCTGCTGATTATGACTGAAATAGTGTCGACAACAAACATAAGAGTATGAGATTCAAATGCTATTTAAATTTCTCTGTATCTTTACATACATATGTATACGTTAAGGGGTTCCAATATCTCATATTCCCTAATGTTTTTATCAAATATCCCGTATCCAAAATAGAGGGGTTTTTTTTTCTTATCCCATATCCCTGTAAATAGAATAGATTTAAATATTCTATATATTCCAGTTTGTTTTGCCTCAAATATCCCGTATCCTAGGAATAAATATGTAAATATCCCATATTCCCAAACACCTTTAAACTCTTGAAATAACAGAATACACCAGTTGACTATGCTCTATTTGTATTTATTTGTTTCTGACAGATATGTAGATTTTATAGTTTCAAAGACTTGAAAAGGCAAAAAAAAACAAGATTGCAACTTACCTTTCAAAATTTTGCCCACCGTAACAATCGCTCTTTTTGAAACCAGTAATTTATTTAAGTACATCAAGAAAGTCACAAATGTACAAATGTACTATAAAACTAATTTTGTCAAAATACTAATTAATCTTCAAAGATAATGCATTTGGGCAGCCTACTTATGCTTTAAAGTTAATAACAAACTTGATATTTTGCATGTAATGTGTTTAAATGTATGTTTATTGAGTAGGAGGGATATTAGTTTCCATTTATGTCGTATAGTTTCCAGAAAACCCAGTGCCTCTCTTTAGTCAATTTTTTTAAAAAACCAGGACACCTCTCGAAAAAACCGGACAAGCTGTTGTGCCTCTCGAAAAAACCTGGTCAATTTTAATAAATCATTAACTGATGCTTCTTTATGGACTTTTTTGGAAGAAAAGTAATAATTCGATCATTTTGAATACTTTTATTCCTCTTTTTTGTTTTGTTTTACTTACAATTGAGAATTTAGGCATTTTTTTTGTAAACGGACAGGCGAAAAAACCTGGACCTCTCTCGAAAAAACTGGACAATGCCTCTCGAAAAAACAATCCTGTCGCCGGACACGGGACCTACCGTGATACCGATTAAACACGTACAATTTGTGTTTGCTCCGAGGAAAAAACTTGCATTAGGATACTTTTAAACTAAGAAATGCAATCGAAACGAAACGCAACGAAGCGAAATACAACGAAAACGAAAATAAATAAATGTAATTAGACGGAACACTTTCCAAATATCATTCTCTACTAAATGAAATTGCAGAGATATGAGCCTTATCCAAAACTTTATCCTGAGTCATTTATGCAGAAACTTTAGGTATTTTAATATGGATGCCAATTACTAACCAAGATGTTCCCTCTGACCCAATTTCATCTCTTGTAGTTGCTGAGATGTCGACCTGAACCAAAACTTCAACCTGAATCATTTATGCGGAAAATGTAAGTTAAGGTCAAAGGCGAATCTAGGACCGGCGTACCGGGCGCACCCCCTTTGACAAAAATAAATTGGTTAGGAACTGTATGAAACAAGAGGTCCCAGAAGGTTTTTTTTTTTAATTGCGCCCCATTCCCCGTTTGAAAATTTCTGGATCTGCCACAGAAGGTGACCTAATTTAAGGGCGGATTCTGGTCATTTTCCAAGATGTTCACACTGACCCTGAGTCAAACATGCAGAAAATGTAGGTCAAGGTGACCTTATTTTGGTACAGATGCTGGTTACTATCCAAGATGTACCCATTGAGCCCATAACATCTCTCTATCATTTGCAAAAAACAATTATAAACCAAAACTTTACCTTGAGTCAATCATGCGGAAAATGTAGGTCAAGGTCACTAAATTTTGGTAGGATGCTGGTAACTATCAAAAATGTACCCACTAACCCAATTACATCTCTCTTTCTCTTGCAGTTGCTGAGATATGAGCTATTACCAAAGCTTTAACCTGAGTCATCATTCATTTATAAAATTTAGGTCAAGGTCACTTAATTTTGGTACTGATGCTGAATACCATCACTATCTTCATTCTCGTTACGTTTTGCCGTTGCCCTTTTGGACTTTGATATTCGAATTTTCCATTGATGCCTGCCTCATTGCTTCTCATGTCAACGTTTTCTTCGTTTCGATGACGACTTAGATTGCCAGAAACAAGACAGTTTTTTTTTTACAAAATATTGTAATTATTTGCTTTAAATGAATTAAGATAAAATTGTGATAATAAGTTGTGGAATTAGTGCTTGCGATACCACCAATACTAGTGGTACCAGTCTTGTATTTTAAGTTCTTGCGCGGGTGGACGTCAAAACATGGATGCTATTAGAATATAGTGCCCTTTCGCTGTGATGTTTGCAGCATTAATTTTCAAGCATTTGTTTCTAACTTTTGGCTCTTATTGATGGTAAGACACCACACTATGACATCATTAACTTTTAAAAATGAAAAAATTGCATTTTCTAATAAAAAAGTATTCGTGAAAAGGGGGGTATTTTTGCTTTTTGAAGTTAAAGTGAAAGTAGAAAAAAAATATTTTTAGTTCAAACTTCTGTGGTGTACCAAAGTTCGTGGCACTTTTGTTCATTTACCTCTTCAAAATGTCTTTTGACACTCTTTTATTGAAAAAATTACAAAAGTTTTATTGAATCATTTTAAGTATTTTTTAAAAAAATTTGGAAAATCTCAGGTGTACTATTGAAGTCTATGGGAAAAACAATACAAGACTGAGACCTAGTATCAATCAGCGGCAATAAAACATCTTCTTGGTAGAGAACAGCTTAGGGACGGACCATTTAACTTGAAGGGGGGGGCTTAGTTTTTTGTTTTGGCCAGAAATTTTTTTCCGCGCAAAGCGTGGGAATAAAAATTATTTTGTGAATGCGTCATGACAGAATTTTTATTTTTTGAAAGCGTCGCGACATAATTTTTTTTTTATTATTAGCATTATTTTATATGGCAGAAATTCTTCTTCAGAATATTTTTTTTCTCTTACCCTCTGCTGCTGAAAAATCATTTTCAAAATATTTTTTTCATCAAAAATCATTTTCAAAATATTTTTTTAGGAAAAAACCAAGCCCCCCCCCCTTTCAAGTTAAATGGGCGGTCCCTAAGAAAGTAAAACATCAGCTATAGTCCCTATGATAAGTTAGGATTTACAATCAGAGATTCGGGCAAAGAATATTAACAACTTGAATTACAAACACATTTTAAAATATAATTTGTATAATAGTGTTGGTTTGTTCCGTCCGCCGGTCACAACACCCTTTTCTATGTGATTAATAAATCATAAAGTTTTCAATTTTGTTTGCTTAAAATACGTATCATTTCATAATGATGTCGTGTTTTAACAATCAGTCAGTGCTTTTGAATTAATTTATAAATCTGCTTTCATGCAATCTGGGTATCAACTGAATGATGATAGGTCATGTTGGTGCGTACCAGCGCCGATCAGCGCAATCAATCCTACACGAAACAAATTACATATTCTATAGACGATAAAGAGATGTGGAATACTATTAGGTTTATGCGACACAACAAATATAAAGAAACTGCAATATAAAAAATCAAAATGAAAAACAGCCAGCAGTCTTCAACATTACCAGAGGTCGCTGCTTGCATCTTGTATTGGTCCAAGACTAAAAAGAACAATACATAAGATTCAAAACTAATTTCAAAATTATGAACCAAAAACACATTTCTGGACAAAGAATAATAAACAGATAGATGACTGGGACAAACAAAAGCTTGGCAAGGATTCCTGCCCGAGACAAGTGCACTATGCGAGAACAAGGAGACGTAGAAGAACTCTCAGTTACCGACAACTAACTTAGAAGCATTTATCGACTGATTTAAAAAAACAAATGTCATATTTTATATTTTATGCAAGGATTCCTGCTTATGAAAGTCACACATGATGTGGCGGGGTCAAACTAGTTTTTTTTTACCAAACCTTCCCCCATTGATAATCTTGTATAAATCACAAATAAACACACTTTAAAAATCAAACCGATAAAAGTTCGATTCACCAAGAGAGAACCCGAAACAAGTGCATTATACGCAATGCCATGGTCAATAATCGGTGACAATTTTTATTTCGCATGCGTGAGATAACCGATAGACGCTGATAAAATATTTTATATGAAATATATAGGAGATTTTTTTAAAACAAATTCTATTGTGGGATTAATTTTTGTTGTAGAATAATCTAATAGTTATAAGCATTAAATTGAATGAGTATGATGCCTCAAACCGGAAGACGTATAAGCTAGTCAGAAATCCGCACCCAATAACACGGAATGCAAAATTAAATTCCTTTATTGTAATTTTCAATTTTAAAAAATAAAAAACATAGTTATTGTATTAAAATTTTTTTTTCAAGTATTTCCAGCTATGAAATGTTTTGAATATAAAGAATTTAAAAAAAAATAGTACTACTATTTTGGCGTCCATTCTTATCACTAGAGGTCGCGCCCATCATAACAAAATGACAGAAGCGCGGGAACCTGTCATTCTGATTTTTTCGAAACAAGACCCCCCCCCCCCCCTTAAAAAGCGGTGCATTGTCAACCAAACAAATAACTTGAATGTTTCA
Source organism: Arcuatula senhousia (assembly GCA_963971305.1). Taxonomy (NCBI): domain Eukaryota; kingdom Metazoa; phylum Mollusca; class Bivalvia; order Mytilida; family Mytilidae; genus Arcuatula; species Arcuatula senhousia. The sequence goes on from CAXARO010001401.1 coordinate 29,891, forward strand.
GCAGACAAATTTCATTTCCTGCAGTCATTACATTTTCTTTGTCCCCAGTTAACATATTTGTTTTTGTTAATTTCTCTCTATCCGGCTTTGAATTCGGAAATGAAAGTAGAAATTCTTAGGGTGTTCTCTGTGAGGTCCGCACAAAGTCACTTCCTTGTTCTGTTTGCAGTCGCGTTCCCTTTTTAAAATCATGTAAAAGCTTGCGTTTCTTGCTGTTATTGAAAGCTAATGAGTTCTTGCATTAATAAAATTATGAGGAACCATATACAAGAAAGTTACTTAATCTGCGGGAGCTTTTCAGGTTTAACCTGTATCATATTATTTGAATAGAAAAATTTTCCTTCTTCCCAATGATATAATTTTTATTATTCCATGATATATAGAAATTGCTGAGAAGAATGAGACGTAGAAGAAGACTCAGTTACTGACACATAATTATATCAACTTGTTTATGTCCCGATGATGGCTGCAATATCGCCGACGGGACATAAAGCAACCAACAATCAATCAATCAATCAGTTACTGACAACTAACTAAGAAGCATTTATCGACTGATTTAAAAAAAATAATAAAAAGATTCTAAATCCGACACATTTCTTCAAATTTAGTGTTATATCATCGCACAAAACCGACATGCAACCCGTCCGATTTAACTATGGGCTTTCGATTGTAGCGTAAGGTGAAGTGTGCAAACACAAGAATGAAAATTTACGTCGTCATGAACAAAGCTAAACGTTAACAAAAACCACAATCATTCAATCAATGTATTTTTATATAATCAAATGTAACGTTTTGCGGTTTTTGTTACCGATTGGCTTGTTCATGACGACGTAAATTTTCATTGTTGTGTTTGCACGCTTCAATCGAAAGTTCAAAGTTAAAACGGACGGGTTGTATTTGATGGCTGTAATGATAAAGCCCCGTCACACTGACCACGACTTGCGCTAAAACATAGCCAGTGTGACTACAATAACGGCGGTACTACGACCATCGTACGATGATTCATGGGGGGATTTATTTTCAATTGTCAAATCTAGTACGATGCTACTACGACTATTACGAGAGCACTACGTTGCTTCAGCAACTTTGTTACGACCATATTACGATAATATTCAAGCCAGTTACGACCTATCTAATCCGATCCGGAGAGTTACCCCATATCCCACCGGGTGGGGATTGTAGGCCACTCATCCCCCTTCTAGATCCCCCTAGTCCCCAACGGATTGAAAGAAAGGGGGGAAGTTGAGAACCATTTCTTATATACCTATGCAGGCCCGTTTATTGTATATAATGACATTTTCGGACGATTACCGAATCCGATCCGGAGAGTTACCCCATATCCCACCGGGTGGGGATTGTAGGCCACTCATCCCACTTCTAGATCCCCCTAGTCCCCAACGGATTGAAAGAAAGGGGGGAAGTTGAGAACCATTTCTTATATACCTATGCAGGCCCGTTTATTGTATATAATGACATTTTCGGACGATTACCGAATCCGATCCGGAGAGTTACCCCATATCCCACCGGGTGGGGATTGTAGGCCACTCATCCCACTTCTAGATCCCCCTAGTCCCCAACGGATTGAAAGAAAGGGGGGAAGTTGAGAACCATTTCTTATATACCTATGCAGGCCCGTTTATTGTATATAATGACATTTTCGGACGATTACCGAATCCGATCCGGAGAGTTACCCCATATCCCACCGGGTGGGGATTGTAGGCCACTCATCCCACTTCTAGATCCCCCTAGTCCCCAACGGATTGAAAGAAAGGGGGGAAGTTGAGAACCATTTCTTATATACCTATGCAGGCCCGTTTATTGTATATAATGACATTTTCGGACGATTACCGAATCCGATCCGGAGAGTTACCCCATATCCCACCGGGTGGGGATTGTAGGCCACTCATCCCACTTCTAGATCCCCCTAGTCCCCAACGGATTGAAAGAAAGGGGGGAAGTTGAGAACCATTTCTTATATACCTATGCAGGCCCGTTTATTGTATATAATGACATTTTCGGACGATTACCGAATCCGATCCGGAGAGTTACCCCATATCCCACCGGGTGGGGATTGTAGGCCACTCATCCCACTTCTAGATCCCCCTAGTCCCCAACGGATTGAAAGAAAGGGGGGAAGTTGAGAACCATTTCTTATATACCTATGCAGGCCCGTTTATTGTATATAATGACATTTTCGGACGATTACCGAATCCGATCCGGAGAGTTACCCCATATCCCACCGGGTGGGGATTGTAGGCCACTCATCCCACTTCTAGATCCCCCTAGTCCCCAACGGATTGAAAGAAAGGGGGGAAGTTGAGAACCATTTCTTATATACCTATGCAGGCCCGTTTATTGTATATAATGACATTTTCGGACGATTACCGAATCCGATCCGGAGAGTTACCCCATATCCCACCGGGTGGGGATTGTAGGCCACTCATCCCACTTCTAGATCCCCCTAGTCCCCAACGGATTGAAAGAAAGGGGGGAAGTTGAGAACCATTTCTTATATACCTATGCAGGCCCGTTTATTGTATATAATGACATTTTCGGACGATTACCGAATCCGATCCGGAGAGTTACCCCATATCCCACCGGGTGGGGATTGTAGGCCACTCATCCCACTTCTAGATCCCCCTAGTCCCCAACGGATTGAAAGAAAGGGGGGAAGTTGAGAACCATTTCTTATATACCTATGCAGGCCCGTTTATTGTATATAATGACATTTTCGGACGATTACCGAATCCGATCCGGAGAGTTACCCCATATCCCACCGGGTGGGGATTGTAGGCCACTCATCCCACTTCTAGATCCCCCTAGTCCCCAACGGATTGAAAGAAAGGGGGGAAGTTGAGAACCATTTCTTATATACCTATGCAGGCCCGTTTATTGTATATAATGACATTTTCGGACGATTACCGAATCCGATCCGGAGAGTTACCCCATATCCCACCGGGTGGGGATTGTAGGCCACTCATCCCACTTCTAGATCCCCCTAGTCCCCAACGGATTGAAAGAAAGGGGGGAAGTTGAGAACCATTTCTTATATACCTATGCAGGCCCGTTTATTGTATATAATGACATTTTCGGACGATTACCGAATCCGATCCGGAGAGTTACCCCATATCCCACCGGGTGGGGATTGTAGGCCACTCATCCCACTTCTAGATCCCCCTAGTCCCCAACGGATTGAAAGAAAGGGGGGAAGTTGAGAACCATTTCTTATATACCTATGCAGGCCCGTTTATTGTATATAATGACATTTTCGGACGATTACCGAATCCGATCCGGAGAGTTACCCCATATCCCACCGGGTGGGGATTGTAGGCCACTCATCCCACTTCTAGATCCCCCTAGTCCCCAACGGATTGAAAGAAAGGGGGGAAGTTGAGAACCATTTCTTATATACCTATGCAGGCCCGTTTATTGTATATAATGACATTTTCGGACGATTACCGAATCCGATCCGGAGAGTTACCCCATATCCCACCGGGTGGGGATTGTAGGCCACTCATCCCACTTCTAGATCCCCCTAGTCCCCAACGGATTGAAAGAAAGGGGGGAAGTTGAGAACCATTTCTTATATACCTATGCAGGCCCGTTTATTGTATATAATGACATTTTCGGACGATTACCGAATCCGATCCGGAGAGTTACCCCATATCCCACCGGGTGGGGATTGTAGGCCACTCATCCCACTTCTAGATCCCCCTAGTCCCCAACGGATTGAAAGAAAGGGGGGAAGTTGAGAACCATTTCTTATATACCTATGCAGGCCCGTTTATTGTATATAATGACATTTTCGGACGATTACCGAATCCGATCCGGAGAGTTACCCCATATCCCACCGGGTGGGGATTGTAGGCCACTCATCCCACTTCTAGATCCCCCTAGTCCCCAACGGATTGAAAGAAAGGGGGGAAGTTGAGAACCATTTCTTATATACCTATGCAGGCCCGTTTATTGTATATAATGACATTTTCGGACGATTACCGAATCCGATCCGGAGAGTTACCCCATATCCCACCGGGTGGGGATTGTAGGCCACTCATCCCACTTCTAGATCCCCCTAGTCCCCAACGGATTGAAAGAAAGGGGGGAAGTTGAGAACCATTTCTTATATACCTATGCAGGCCCGTTTATTGTATATAATGACATTTTCGGACGATTACCGAATCCGATCCGGAGAGTTACCCCATATCCCACCGGGTGGGGATTGTAGGCCACTCATCCCACTTCTAGATCCCCCTAGTCCCCAACGGATTGAAAGAAAGGGGGGAAGTTGAGAACCATTTCTTATATACCTATGCAGGCCCGTTTATTGTATATAATGACATTTTCGGACGATTACCGAATCCGATCCGGAGAGTTACCCCATATCCCACCGGGTGGGGATTGTAGGCCACTCATCCCACTTCTAGATCCCCCTAGTCCCCAACGGATTGAAAGAAAGGGGGGAAGTTGAGAACCATTTCTTATATACCTATGCAGGCCCGTTTATTGTATATAATGACATTTTCGGACGATTACCGAATCCGATCCGGAGAGTTACCCCATATCCCACCGGGTGGGGATTGTAGGCCACTCATCCCACTTCTAGATCCCCCTAGTCCCCAACGGATTGAAAGAAAGGGGGGAAGTTGAGAACCATTTCTTATATACCTATGCAGGCCCGTTTATTGTATATAATGACATTTTCGGACGATTACCGAATCCGATCCGGAGAGTTACCCCATATCCCACCGGGTGGGGATTGTAGGCCACTCATCCCACTTCTAGATCCCCCTAGTCCCCAACGGATTGAAAGAAAGGGGGGAAGTTGAGAACCATTTCTTATATACCTATGCAGGCCCGTTTATTGTATATAATGACATTTTCGGACGATTACCGAATCCGATCCGGAGAGTTACCCCATATCCCACCGGGTGGGGATTGTAGGCCACTCATCCCACTTCTAGATCCCCCTAGTCCCCAACGGATTGAAAGAAAGGGGGGAAGTTGAGAACCATTTCTTATATACCTATGCAGGCCCGTTTATTGTATATAATGACATTTTCGGACGATTACCGAATCCGATCCGGAGAGTTACCCCATATCCCACCGGGTGGGGATTGTAGGCCACTCATCCCACTTCTAGATCCCCCTAGTCCCCAACGGATTGAAAGAAAGGGGGGAAGTTGAGAACCATTTCTTATATACCTATGCAGGCCCGTTTATTGTATATAATGACATTTTCGGACGATTACCGAATCCGATCCGGAGAGTTACCCCATATCCCACCGGGTGGGGATTGTAGGCCACTCATCCCACTTCTAGATCCCCCTAGTCCCCAACGGATTGAAAGAAAGGGGGGAAGTTGAGAACCATTTCTTATATACCTATGCAGGCCCGTTTATTGTATATAATGACATTTTCGGACGATTACCGAATCCGATCCGGAGAGTTACCCCATATCCCACCGGGTGGGGATTGTAGGCCACTCATCCCACTTCTAGATCCCCCTAGTCCCCAACGGATTGAAAGAAAGGGGGGAAGTTGAGAACCATTTCTTATATACCTATGCAGGCCCGTTTATTGTATATAATGACATTTTCGGACGATTACCGAATCCGATCCGGAGAGTTACCCCATATCCCACCGGGTGGGGATTGTAGGCCACTCATCCCACTTCTAGATCCCCCTAGTCCCCAACGGATTGAAAGAAAGGGGGGAAGTTGAGAACCATTTCTTATATACCTATGCAGGCCCGTTTATTGTATATAATGACATTTTCGGACGATTACCGAATCCGATCCGGAGAGTTACCCCATATCCCACCGGGTGGGGATTGTAGGCCACTCATCCCACTTCTAGATCCCCCTAGTCCCCAACGGATTGAAAGAAAGGGGGGAAGTTGAGAACCATTTCTTATATACCTATGCAGGCCCGTTTATTGTATATAATGACATTTTCGGACGATTACCGAATCCGATCCGGAGAGTTACCCCATATCCCACCGGGTGGGGATTGTAGGCCACTCATCCCACTTCTAGATCCCCCTAGTCCCCAACGGATTGAAAGAAAGGGGGGAAGTTGAGAACCATTTCTTATATACCTATGCAGGCCCGTTTATTGTATATAATGACATTTTCGGACGATTACCGAATCCGATCCGGAGAGTTACCCCATATCCCACCGGGTGGGGATTGTAGGCCACTCATCCCACTTCTAGATCCCCCTAGTCCCCAACGGATTGAAAGAAAGGGGGGAAGTTGAGAACCATTTCTTATATACCTATGCAGGCCCGTTTATTGTATATAATGACATTTTCGGACGATTACCGAATCCGATCCGGAGAGTTACCCCATATCCCACCGGGTGGGGATTGTAGGCCACTCATCCCACTTCTAGATCCCCCTAGTCCCCAACGGATTGAAAGAAAGGGGGGAAGTTGAGAACCATTTCTTATATACCTATGCAGGCCCGTTTATTGTATATAATGACATTTTCGGACGATTACCGAATCCGATCCGGAGAGTTACCCCATATCCCACCGGGTGGGGATTGTAGGCCACTCATCCCACTTCTAGATCCCCCTAGTCCCCAACGGATTGAAAGAAAGGGGGGAAGTTGAGAACCATTTCTTATATACCTATGCAGGCCCGTTTATTGTATATAATGACATTTTCGGACGATTACCGAATCCGATCCGGAGAGTTACCCCATATCCCACCGGGTGGGGATTGTAGGCCACTCATCCCACTTCTAGATCCCCCTAGTCCCCAACGGATTGAAAGAAAGGGGGGAAGTTGAGAACCATTTCTTATATACCTATGCAGGCCCGTTTATTGTATATAATGACATTTTCGGACGATTACCGAATCCGATCCGGAGAGTTACCCCATATCCCACCGGGTGGGGATTGTAGGCCACTCATCCCACTTCTAGATCCCCCTAGTCCCCAACGGATTGAAAGAAAGGGGGGAAGTTGAGAACCATTTCTTATATACCTATGCAGGCCCGTTTATTGTATATAATGACATTTTCGGACGATTACCGAATCCGATCCGGAGAGTTACCCCATATCCCACCGGGTGGGGATTGTAGGCCACTCATCCCACTTCTAGATCCCCCTAGTCCCCAACGGATTGAAAGAAAGGGGGGAAGTTGAGAACCATTTCTTATATACCTATGCAGGCCCGTTTATTGTATATAATGACATTTTCGGACGATTACCGAATCCGATCCGGAGAGTTACCCCATATCCCACCGGGTGGGGATTGTAGGCCACTCATCCCACTTCTAGATCCCCCTAGTCCCCAACGGATTGAAAGAAAGGGGGGAAGTTGAGAACCATTTCTTATATACCTATGCAGGCCCGTTTATTGTATATAATGACATTTTCGGACGATTACCGAATCCGATCCGAGAGTTACCCCATATCCACCGGGTGGGGATTGTAGGCCACTCATCCCACTTCTAGATCCCCTAGTCCCCAACGGATTGAAAGAAAGGGGGGAAGTTGAGAACCATTTCTTATATACCTATGCAGGCCCGTTTATTGTATATAATGACATTTTCGGACGATTACCGAATCCGATCCGGAGAGTTACCCCATATCCCACCGGGTGGGGATTGTAGGCCACTCATCCCACTTCTAGATCCCCCTAGTCCCCAACGGATTGAAAGAAAGGGGGGAAGTTGAGAACCATTTCTTATATACCTATGCAGGCCCGTTTATTGTATATAATGACATTTTCGGACGATTACCGAATCCGATCCGGAGAGTTACCCCATATCCCACCGGGTGGGGATTGTAGGCCACTCATCCCACTTCTAGATCCCCTAGTCCCCAACGGATTGAAAGAAAGGGGGGAAGTGAGAACCATTTCTTATATACCTATGCAGGCCCGTTTATTGTATATAATGACATTTCGGACGATTACCGAATCCGATCCGGAGAGTTACCCCATATCCCACCGGGTGGGGATTGTAGGCCACTCATCCCACTTCTAGATCCCCCTAGTCCCCAACGGATTGAAAGAAAGGGGGGAAGTTGAGAACCATTTCTTATATACCTATGCAGGCCCGTTTATTGTATATAATGACATTTTCGGACGATTACCGAATCCGATCCGGAGAGTTACCCATATCCCACCGGGTGGGGATTGTAGGCACTCATCCCACTTCTAGATCCCCCTAGTCCCCAACGGATTGAAAGAAAGGGGGGAAGTTGAGAACCATTTCTTATATACCTATGCAGGCCCGTTTATTGTATATAATGACATTTTCGGACGATTACCGAATCCGATCCGGAGAGTTACCCCATATCCCACCGGGTGGGGATTGTAGGCCACTCATCCCACTTCTAGATCCCCCTAGTCCCCAACGGATTGAAAGAAAGGGGGAAGTTGAGAACCATTTCTTATATACCTATGCAGGCCCGTTTATTGTATATAATGACATTTTCGGACGATTACCGAATCCGATCCGGAGAGTTACCCCATATCCCACCGGGTGGGGATTGTAGGCCACTCATCCCACTTCTAGATCCCCCTAGTCCCCAACGGATTGAAAGAAAGGGGGGAAGTTGAGAACCATTTCTTATATACCTATGCAGGCCCGTTTATTGTATATAATGACATTTTCGGACGATTACCGAATCCGATCCGGAGAGTTACCCCATATCCCACCGGGTGGGGATTGTAGGCCACTCATCCCACTTCTAGATCCCCCTAGTCCCCAACGGATTGAAAGAAAGGGGGGAAGTTGAGAACCATTTCTTATATACCTATGCAGGCCCGTTTATTGTATATAATGACATTTTCGGACGATTACCGAATCCGATCCGGAGAGTTACCCCATATCCCACCGGGTGGGGATTGTAGGCCACTCATCCCACTTCTAGATCCCCCTAGTCCCCAACGGATTGAAAGAAAGGGGGGAAGTTGAGAACCATTTCTTATATACCTATGCAGGCCCGTTTATTGTATATAATGACATTTTCGGACGATTACCGAATCCGATCCGGAGAGTTACCCCATATCCCACCGGGTGGGGATTGTAGGCCACTCATCCCACTTCTAGATCCCCCTAGTCCCCAACGGATTGAAAGAAAGGGGGGAAGTTGAGAACCATTTCTTATATACCTATGCAGGCCCGTTTATTGTATATAATGACATTTTCGGACGATTACCGAATCCGATCCGGAGAGTTACCCCATATCCCACCGGTGTGGGATTGTAGGCCACTCATCCCACTTCTAGATCCCCCTAGTCCCCAACGGATTGAAAGAAAGGGGGGAAGTTGAGAACCATTTCTTATATACCTATGCAGGCCCGTTTATTGTATATAATGACATTTTCGGACGATTACCGAATCCGATCCGGAGAGTTACCCCATATCCCACCGGGTGGGGATTGTAGGCCACTCATCCCACTTCTAGATCCCCCTAGTCCCCAACGGATTGAAAGAAAGGGGGAAGTTGAGAACCATTTCTTATATACCTATGCAGGCCCGTTTATTGTATATATAATGACATTTTCGGACGATTACCGAATCCGATCCGGAGAGTTACCCCATATCCCACCGGGTGGGGATTGTAGGCCACTCATCCCACTTCTAGATCCCCCTAGTCCCCCAAC
>CAXARO010001403.1:0-80474 GCA_963971305.1 Arcuatula senhousia
TCCTGTACCACTAAAACTCATTTCATAATTCCCTTAAAGGAGTATGTTCAGAAAGTACTGCAATTGGCCCCATATTTTAACAAATTGTCAACTTGTACTACATGTATCTCAATGAATTCGATGCAATTTAGTCATTAGATTACCTTACTTTACATTTTCAATCAATTTCACATGGCGGCGGCAACATGCTTGATATTATGATGTCATAAACATGCTGAAAACTCAGAAAAAATCAATGTTTGCTTCATTTTTAGCTCACCTGGACCGAAGGTCCATGGGAGCTTATACCATCACTTGGCGTCTGTCGTCGTCGTCTGTCGTCTGTCGTCTGTCGTCGTCGTCTGTTAACAATTTTTCAAACTTTAACTTGTCCGACACCATAAGTCCAATTGCAACCAAACTTGGTACAGTTGTTTAGTAGCATTATGTGTACAAAACTATCGTTCGGATTTTTGATTCGTAAAAAAATATGGCCGCCATGGCTAAAAATAGAACATAGGGGTAAATTGCAGTTTTTTGCTAATAACTCAAAAACAGTACCAGATATCAAAATTCTGGCATAGGGTAAAAGTAATCAGCACATCAAGATCTACCTGCCTAGAAATTTTCAAGAAGATCCAACAACTGATGTAGGAGTTATTGCCCTTTTTCTGGATTTTTTCAAAATTTTGCACTTATTTAGCCCTATATCTTGAAAACTATACAAGATATTTTAAAAATTCAAATTGCATATGATTAAGCACATCAAGATCTACAATTTATGTAATAAGGTCAAAGCCGTAGAACCATTTCTTTTAGGAGTTGTGGCCCTTAAAGCATCAAAATTTACCATTTTTCATTACTTTTCCCCTGAAATTCATAGATTAACTTGTCTGACACCATACATCCAACTTCAACCAAACTTGGTACAGATCTTTAATGGCATTATGTGTACAAAACTGTCGTTCGGATTTTTGATTGGTAAAAAAATATGGCCGCCATGGCTAAAAATAGAACATAGGGTAAATTGCAGTTTTTTGCTAATTACTCAAAAATAATTACAGGTATCAAAATTCTGATGGGAGACAAAAGTGATCAGCATCTCAAGATCTACCTGTTAAGAAATATTCAAGAAGATCCAACAATCGACATAGGAGTTATTGCCCTTTTTCTGGATTTTTTAAAAATTTTTCACTTATTTAGCCCTGTATCTTGAAAACTATATAAGATATTTCAAAAATTTAAGTTGCATATGATTAAGCACATCAAGATCTACATTTCATGTATTTAGGTCAAAGCTATAGGACCATTTCTTTTAGGAGTTATTATCCTTTAAACAACAAAATTTACCATTTTTCATTACTTTTCCTCTGAATTTCAAAGATTAACTTGTTTGACAAGGTAAAACCAACTGCATCTTAAAATGGCACACTTGTTTAATAGCTTATATGCTACAACTCTATCGTTCAGATTTTTTATTTGTAAAAAACATGGCCGCCATGGCTAAAAATAGAACAAAGGGGGAAATTGTATTTTTTTGCTAATAACTCAAAAATGGTTTCAGATATCAAAATTGTGGAGGAATCAAAAGTGATCAGCATATTAAGACCTAGCTGTCCTGAAATTTTCGAAAAGATCTGACTGCTGATGTGGGAGTTATTGTTCTTTTTCCTAATTTTTGGCAAATTTACACTTATTAAGCCTAATATTTTGAAAACTATAATCAAGATATTTCAGAAATTTAAATCGCATATGGTTAAGCACAATAATATCTACAAATATATGTACCTGTGTAGTTCAGGTGAGCGATTCAGGCTCTTGGGAGCCTCTTGTTGAGGATTTATGAGTGGTTTTTCTGTTAGTACTTGAGCACATTTATCGACAACTATGATTCTTTCCCTATCTATTTGTCAGGCAACATCACAATATCTTCACAAATTTGTATTTGTCGACACAGTGGCTCTATGTTTAATTAAGAGATTTCTCACTGATAATGGTCTAAATCTGTCAAAATTCTAAATATTTCATGAAATCATATGATTTGAAGCCCAGTTTTCTCCTAGCTGTTAAATATTTCATAGCTAGTTTTTTGCATTCCTTAAAATACAAGATTTAACAAGTGTGGCCACTAAAAGTATGTCTCGCCTGCCGGCACCATCACTAAAATCAACTACCTAAGCTTTCATTTCTTGATATAAACACAAAAAGTGTCAGTATACCTAATAACAGATGCCTAGTTATTATACTATTCAAGCAATCCATTATCCACACTAGTATTACAAAAAGTTTTCTGTCTGAAAAAAGACCTAAGTTCACAGAGTCACTGGAGCATAAAAATGGGGTCATGGTCACATGGCATGGTGACAGTTGCGTTGTCCTTAACTGCAACTGTCTGTTTACCCAATATCAGATGCCTAGCTATTATACTTTTCAAGCAATTCATCTTCCATAAAAGTCTTACAAAAAAGTTTTTTGGCCTGAAAAACACCTAAGTTCACAGAGTCACTGGAGCGTGAAAATGGGGTCAGGGTCACACAGCATGGTGACAGTTGCATGGACCATAACCTAAACTGTCTGTATACTAAATATCAGATGCCTAGCTATTATACTTTTCAAGCAATTCATCGTCCACAAAAGTCTTACAAAAAAGTTTATGGCCTGAAAAAAGACCTAAGTTCACAGAGTCACTGGAGCGTGAAAATGGGGTCAGGGTCAAACGGCATGGGGACAGTTGCGTAGACCATAACCTGAACTGTCTGTATTCGAAATATCAGATGCCTAGCTATTATACTTTTCAAGCAATTCATCGTCCACAAAAGTCTTACAAAAAAGTTTACGGCCTGAAAAAAGACCTAAGTTCACAGAGTCACTGGAGCGTGAAAATGGGGTCAGGGTCAAACGGCATGGTGACAGTTGCATAGACCATAACCTGAACTGTCTGTATACCAAATATCAGATGCCTAGCTATTATACTTTTCAAGCAATTCATCGTCCACAAAAGTCTTACAAAAAAGTTTACGGCCTGAAAAAAAACCTAAGTTCACAGAGTCACTGGAGCGTGAAAATGGGGTCAGGGTCAAACGGCATGGTGACAGTTGCGTAGACCATAACCTGAACTGTCTGTATACCAAATATCAGATGCCTAGCTATTATACTTTTCAAGCAATTCATTGTCCACAAAAGTCTTACAAAAAAGTTTACGCCGCCGCCGTCGCCGCCGTCGCCGGAAAGTAATACCTATGTCTCGCCTTCCGCGACTATTCGTCGCAGGCGAGACAAAAACCTTTTTCCCAGTAATTTTAAAAAGTTTACTCCAAGTTTAAATTTTGGGCCAATTTTGGTTATTACTGAATTTACTCCTTTGTCACTGCTGATCAAGCATATTTGGAGTGTATAAATGAAGATGAAGAATTTATAGTTCTATTATACATTGTTACTCCTCATTTTAATTGTATCAATTGAAGTTGATCTCTTGGGCTAGCTTAGTAGTTTGGTTAGTTTATTCACACATAGAACTGTAAAATATCAAAACAGTTGGTTAATTCCGTTATGCTGTATTTTCATATTATTTCAAGGAGTTATTCTAATCAGCTGCATTTGATTTGATATTGGAAGGTGAAAACCAAACGTATTGAAAGAAAAGCACTTGTATCCAAAAAGCTTGAACGTGGAAGCTTAATCTCCACCATGTAAAAGAAGGGATTCAGGGAGGCCTTCAATCGGGGCAAATTCTTACATTTCACTGCACATTAAGTATGGCCCCTAACTAGGGGTTAATAAGAATCTATTGTTAATTAGAAAAAAATAATAAAAAAAATTGTATCTTTAAAGGTAATCATATGTGTATTACTTTCTTGACATTTATATTAGGATTTTGTAAGTATGGAACTTGATCAACAATGTGCATTTTAGGTCATAGGAAAACTGTTGAAAGAGATGATACCTAATCCTCTGCAACTGTAGAAAAAAATACCACTCCCTCAATTCACATTGTTGATTGCTCTTTGGTGGTTATATGTGTTTTTGTATTGTTTTGTGGTGTTTTTATTTCTACTTTTTTTTTCTTTGTCTTTATGGATAAATGACATTTGATTGCTGATTTGGTACACCTTTGCTTCCTTCTTCCATAATATGTCCCATCTGCAATGATTGTCTGAAAGTTTCATGAAAATCAATTTAGAAGTTAAGGAAGAGCTGTGAATAAGAACTGGAATCAAGAAACTCATGACATATCCCACATGTTAAGGAATTTGAGAAACATAAACTGGAGAGTACAGAGCAAACAGATGTTGTTACACAAAAAAAATCATAAAGTCTCTGGAAACTGTTTCCATAGCGCCGCTTATGGAATTTTGGGGAAAACCTGTTAATCTTTTCAACACTTGTGGTTTTATATCCTTTGACTTAACTGGGTAATGGAATTTTCAAGGAACATTATAAATTAGTTGGGTAAAAGCTTATTTTGTAAATCAAATACAAAGTGACAAAATAGTGAACTTTATTTACAAAAAACAAAATAATTATAAATATTCATTTAATAACTTTGTAAAATTGCAACCAGACCTTACTGTTTTGAAAAGAAGAAATAAAAATGTAATATATGTATACAAATACATTTTGGACTAAACAACTTGCATTACAAACAATAATCTCTGTTTATGAAAAAAATCTTAAGTGTTATGATGATGTGAAATAAAATTGCCATACATTATTTCAAATGCATATATCACATTTACAAACAATGATCTCAGTGTATGAAAAAAAGCCTCAACTGTTTTGATGAAAAAAAATGAAAAATTGTTCTGAGAGTATCAAATAAATAAATGATCAAAAATAGACTAGAACTTCTTCTTCCGTTTTGCCTTCTTGGACACTATGTAAGGAGGGCTCTTCATTTGTATGGGGCAATGGCTGGAATATCCTAACATGCAGTATACTTCCATCATCAGCTTTCACCTAAAAGTGATAAATGGTAAAACATAATTTTTTTGTGGTTTGAACATTTTACATATGACAGTTGTTCTAGTTAAAATAAATGCTGTAAATTATGCAATTTTTTGTCTAAAATTTTAAAAATTGATATTATACAATGTATCTTATGTGCATGCATGCTAATAAAATGTTTTGTTTTTAAATTTAGCGAATGTTAACATCAACATGTTTATATTTGTAGAAATGTAGGCAAATTTAGGAATGCAAATTTTGAAGGTTTTTTTTTTCAAGGTGATATTCTAGGTGGGAAGATTATAGACATTTTGCAATGTACCTGAACATTTGTTGAGTTCAATATTATAAATTGTGTTTAACCTTTACTTGCACCATGTATTTATTAATAGTAACGAGATACATGTTTTTTGTAAGTATATGTCTGCATTAGTCACTGTTGACCTGGTTTAGAAAATGATCAGTTATTTTTACTGCATGTGTGTGTGCCCCTAAGCAGTTACACACATCATACATGTTGTGACACTTTACGTACAATCACCATTTATTATTTATAAATACCTTTACAAAATAGTTAGTTCCTGCTACAACTTGGCTTGCAAACTTCAGAGCTGTTAAATTATTATAGTTCTTTCCTGTTTTCTCATTTACTGCTCCTGTTACCTAAATAGAAACAATTTGAATTAAAAATGTTATTCATCTTTGAGCCCCAATTAATGAATAATTAAACAATTTATGTTTGTTTAAGAATTGCAATCTTCCCTACTTTTTCAGTCATGCTTTTTGCTGCAAACCTTAGAAAAATTTTTATTGATAGCTTTTGGCAAAATGTTGATTAATTTTGCTAACACTTTTACCATTAGGGCCTATAAAAAATATCCTAAAAAAATCAATTATATATATTTTTTCTTAGCCTTGACTTTGTCAGTTTGTTGTCAGACATTCTTTTTTCTACACCACCCATGACTTGATACACTTGTAGAACATACGGTAAATGCCAGACATTGTAACAAACCCAGTAAACAGATCATTTTGTATATGAAAATTGACAAACCTGGCATCTACATTTACATGTAACACAGTTATGCTTTCCACATATACATGTACATGTATAGCTTACCTGG
Source organism: Arcuatula senhousia (assembly GCA_963971305.1). Lineage (NCBI taxonomy): Eukaryota > Metazoa > Mollusca > Bivalvia > Mytilida > Mytilidae > Arcuatula > Arcuatula senhousia. Next base: position 6,048 of record CAXARO010001403.1, read on the forward strand.
CATGTCATTCCTTTTATTGAATTTAAAAGATTTCGAGTTGTTGTGGAAAGACTGTGTCTTCAAAGCACACACTTCAAGTCCCTTTAGTGTGAATTGAATAAGACAAAATCAATTAGTCTGCTTTATGTGGACATGTACATTTAATGTATACAGTACATGTACAAAATGTATATACATGTGTGACACAGTGTCTAGGTAGTGATTTTTTTTAACTCCCATAAATGTAGTGTTTTACCTTTACAACCAGTGATTTAACATCGTCTGTAGCCTCTTTGATTTCTCCTAAGCCTCCACACATCATATTTAATTCTTCTTTATTGTATTTTCCTGCAAAGTTATTTCCTCGTGAGTGTGACAAACAAACAGATCATGTGACTTAGGCCCTGTTCGATTACCAATAATCTGAAACCGGATTTACAATCCAGTTTTACGAAACCGTTATGTGGTAATAGAACAGTGAAACTAAAACCGGATTTCAGATTGAAAAAACATTTATAGTTTCACTGTTTCATATCACGCTAAATTGAGGCAGACAACTTTTATAAATGACTAACAACTGTTATGTAGTTGTATTGTATGGTCGTAATTGTTTTTGTAATTTAGAGTTGTGTCCCTTTTCCCACATTATATGTTTGTACATCTGACGTAATTGTGGAGAGAATAAATGTTGTAATGGCAGCAGACGTGTTTTTGTCAAAGCCAACTTAAAGTTAAAACTACGGGCTAGTTATGTTTCCCCCTAGCCTGTAACATGGTGGAGAACTTAAAAGGGATCCCGTTCAATGTTTTATGTGATTGATTTACGGATTATTGGACTTATCTTTTTCGAATCAACAATTGGAAGCTGGAAATTTTACCACGTGGTCAACAGATTTTCAACCGGTTTCATCATTTCGGACTTGGACGCTTATTTCATCTGCAAATTGAATTTTTGGATACTTGTTTATGAATTTGTATACTGAGATATATGCATTTGAAACGTACGTAATAGCTGAACTGAACTGAACGTATGTATTTGTGTATTGCCATTACCGTGATTTGTAACAGTTATGTGTAACGTTGACCTGTTTGACCCACAGTGACATGCAGTTTAAAATTTATTGGCCGTGTTTGGAAGTTATAGCAATTGTGTCTATCCGTTTTTAGTTTTTATTGGAAATAATTGTATTTCCACGATTTCAATTTTCTATAGCAAATAATGTTTCCAGGACATTAGATTTTTCGAAGATTTCGAGGTTACAGTTTTAAATATTAACGCACAATTTACAGAATGAAGACTGGAAATAATTGTATTTCCATTTAAAAGAAGGACTTATACTTTGAGAGAAATAAGAATTTAACAGCTTTACAGATTTAAAGTTAGACTATTTTGAATGGAAATGATAGCATTTCCATATTGTGTATTAAAATGTTTAATTTTTTTATATTTGCATAGAATATTTGTATTTTTCCTGAATTTGAATTTGTCTGATTTGTAAAAGATATTGTCTATAGCAGTGTGATTTATGTCATAAATAAAACCTCGATATATTTTTTATATCATTAAGAGTTCAAAGGTCTCTGATGGCTATATCAATTTTTATACAGCTATTTTAAAAGACAATTTTCCCGAAAGATGTGTTTGGTAAATGTACTATATGCATAGTTTTTTCTGTATCGTCTTTGTACATATTGTCTGTGTGGAAGTAATGCGTGCATGGCAGATCCGGCTAGTTGGATACCTGGTGCCAGACTTCAACCATTATGTGTGGGAGTAATGCGTGCATGAAGTAAGCTGGCGGCTGACTTTGATGCCAGACTCCCGGTTTTTCTGCATATTTGTACTTGTATGTTCATCTTAGGGAGGGAGTGATTTGAGAGAGTTCTATTCAGTTATTTCAAATGTTCCTTTGTATTTGTATTTTTTATTGCATATATTATTGTAATTTCAAAAACCTTTTGACCATTATATAAAATTTTGGAAATTTTATGTTTAAGGGGCGGGATGTTATGTAGTTGTATTGTATGGTCGTAATTGTTTTTGTAATTTAGAGTTGTGTCCCTTTTCCCACATTATATGTTTGTACATGTGACGTAATTGTGGAGAGAATAAATGTTGTAATGGCAGCAATCTATCACCAGAGGGAGCGTCTATCAACACTGGCCTCTAGGTACGAGACCACAGTTAGCTCCCTTCAACTTTCGTTGTCCAATAATATAGTCCCTATTAAAACATAGTATTTCTTGTAAATGCTATTGTAATGTTAGTTTTTATGACTAAAGGATGAACTTGGAGTGAAATGAGAGATTAAAGATAGTATAAATTTATCAAACTTTAATTTTTTTGAAATTCATTGATAAAGTTGTGATTCGGCTAAGTGCAAAAAGGTGATTTTTTCATTTTTCAAGCACCTCTTTTCTGACCCTCTTAGGTGTAAATTTAAAAAAAAAAATCAAAATTTTTTTAGATGGTAGGATTTTCTGAATTTTTAACTAATGTTCTGGAAGCTAATGAACTTTATGTGGCCAAAGTTTCATTTAAAAAGAAATGGTGCGATTTTTTTAATTTCACATAAGGCTATATTAAAAATGCATTAAAAATTTGGAAAAAATAACTATGGTCTCGGGCCTTATTAGAGGGGTAAGAATGGCCTATTTACACCTCTTAGAATTATTTTGCAATGCCATTAATGGTTTTAAGTTGTTTAGATTAATAAGTTCTTTCAATTTCAGCCTTTATTTCATGAGTTTATCTCAATATTTGCCATATTTAGCCATATTTGTATGTCTATGGGATTTTCAATGGTAATAAGCCTGTTTTGTATTATTTTAATATTTATAGGGCCAATGCTTGCAGATTATGACTTCCAGAGGGCTACAACAGCTATAAATCTTCTTATATGATGTAAGGAAACTGTTTAAACTAGACTTTATAAATTATTTCTGAAAAAAATTTATTTTACTACTTGCAAAATGGGGCTGCGGCAGCAGATAAGCTTTTTTGTGTTGGACCTATGAATGCCATATCAATGTAATCTTTCTGTATAGGGTATATTATAGAAAAAACAGTCAGAATAAACTGAAAAATAGCTAACCAACACAAAATAGCACATGAAAGGTCTCTGGATTTCATAGAAAAAGTCACAAGATTGAAAATATCCCCCATTTCTTGCTGTAGATTTGGCCGTTTTTCCTTATTTTGCACATGAGTCTTGAACCAATTTTCATCTAAAGTGCAATGACTAGTCTTTTTGCTGTTAAATTCTGTTCATCATCATCATCTCATACTAAATACACCTTTATTGTTGCAAGTTATTGCATTTTTTACATTTTTTTACCCTCAAACATTAGTTTTTAGTGATGTGTAGGGAAAAAGCATTTTGAAATTACACCATTTATCCACTCCTAAACACTATTTATAACATATTTTTCATATGAATATGGTGTTTTTTTGTTTTATTTTGTAAGCTTATTATGTATTTAACATTTTAAAGCCCTTTTGGTCTCATCATTTTATTTCCTTTCTTAAAAAATTCTCATGGCCATACATGTACCCCTCAATAAGGCTAAAATGGCTAATTTTCCTATCCGCAAATATGGGAAAGGGTCAAAATTTGAAACCATGCAGATATTTCACTGAAACTTGTGTTTTCCATGCTCAGAAGGGATAATGTTATTGATTTCAGCCATTAGTTTTGTGAACTTTTATGAAATAAAAATAATTTGGCCAAATAGGCCTCATGGATTTTCCTGGTGTATTTTCGATCAAAATTCTTATATGCAACTAGTGTTTTGTAGTGCTAATAATTTCACTATTGTTGGTCTGATCACTTTGAAACTTGGCAGTTCAGTTGGAAAAAGACTATTCTATGTGAAAATAATTTTATTTGACTGTCCGAGGCTTTTCTGAGGACTATTAGGTACGAGACCACAGTTAGCTCCCTTCAACTTTCGTTGTCCAATAATATAGTCCCTATTAAAACATAGTATTTCTTGTAAATGCTATTGTAATGTTAGTTTTTATGACTAAAGGATGAACTTGGAGTGAAATGAGAGATTAAAGATAGTATAAATTTATCAAACTTTAATTTTTTTGAAATTCATTGATAAAGTTGTGATTCGGCTAAGTGCAAAAAGGTGATTTTTTCATTTTTCAAGCACCTCTTTTCTGACCCTCTTAGGTGTAAATTTAAAAAAAAAAATCAAAATTTTTTTAGATGGTAGGATTTTCTGAATTTTTAACTAATGTTCTGGAAGCTAATGAACTTTATGTGGCCAAAGTTTCATTTAAAAAGAAATGGTGCGATTTTTTTAATTTCACATAAGGCTATATTAAAAATGCATTAAAAATTTGGAAAAAATAACTATGGTCTCGGGCCTTATTAGAGGGGTAAGAATGGCCTATTTACACCTCTTAGAATTATTTTGCAATGCCATTAATGGTTTTAAGTTGTTTAGATTAATAAGTTCTTTCAATTTCAGCCTTTATTTCATGAGTTTATCTCAATATTTGCCATATTTAGCCATATTTGTATGTCTATGGGATTTTCAATGGTAATAAGCCTGTTTTGTATTATTTTAATATTTATAGGGCCAATGCTTGCAGATTATGACTTCCAGAGGGCTACAACAGCTATAAATCTTCTTATATGATGTAAGGAAACTGTTTAAACTAGACTTTATAAATTATTTCTGAAAAAAATTTATTTTACTACTTGCAAAATGGGGCTGCGGCAGCAGATAAGCTTTTTTGTGTTGGACCTATGAATGCCATATCAATGTAATCTTTCTGTATAGGGTATATTATAGAAAAAACAGTCAGAATAAACTGAAAAATAGCTAACCAACACAAAATAGCACATGAAAGGTCTCTGGATTTCATAGAAAAAGTCACAAGATTGAAAATATCCCCCATTTCTTGCTGTAGATTTGGCCGTTTTTCCTTATTTTGCACATGAGTCTTGAACCAATTTTCATCTAAAGTGCAATGACTAGTCTTTTTGCTGTTAAATTCTGTTCATCATCATCATCTCATACTAAATACACCTTTATTGTTGCAAGTTATTGCATTTTTTACATTTTTTTACCCTCAAACATTAGTTTTTAGTGATGTGTAGGGAAAAAGCATTTTGAAATTACACCATTTATCCACTCCTAAACACTATTTATAACATATTTTTCATATGAATATGGTGTTTTTTTGTTTTATTTTGTAAGCTTATTATGTATTTAACATTTTAAAGCCCTTTTGGTCTCATCATTTTATTTCCTTTCTTAAAAAATTCTCATGGCCATACATGTACCCCTCAATAAGGCTAAAATGGCTAATTTTCCTATCCGCAAATATGGGAAAGGGTCAAAATTTGAAACCATGCAGATATTTCACTGAAACTTGTGTTTTCCATGCTCAGAAGGGATAATGTTATTGATTTCAGCCATTAGTTTTGTGAACTTTTATGAAATAAAAATAATTTGGCCAAATAGGCCTCATGGATTTTCCTGGTGTATTTTCGATCAAAATTCTTATATGCAACTAGTGTTTTGTAGTGCTAATAATTTCACTATTGTTGGTCTGATCACTTTGAAACTTGGCAGTTCAGTTGGAAAAAGACTATTCTATGTGAAAATAATTTTATTTGACTGTCCGAGGCTTTTCTGAGGACTATTAGGTACGAGACCACAGTTAGCTCCCTTCAACTTTCGTTGTCCAATAATATAGTCCCTATTAAAACATAGTATTTCTTGTAAATGCTATTGTAATGTTAGTTTTTATGACTAAAGGATGAACTTGGAGTGAAATGAGAGATTAAAGATAGTATAAATTTATCAAACTTTAATTTTTTTGAAATTCATTGATAAAGTTGTGATTCGGCTAAGTGCAAAAAGGTGATTTTTTCATTTTTCAAGCACCTCTTTTCTGACCCTCTTAGGTGTAAATTTAAAAAAAAAAATCAAAATTTTTTTAGATGGTAGGATTTTCTGAATTTTTAACTAATGTTCTGGAAGCTAATGAACTTTATGTGGCCAAAGTTTCATTTAAAAAGAAATGGTGCGATTTTTTTAATTTCACATAAGGCTATATTAAAAATGCATTAAAAATTTGGAAAAAATAACTATGGTCTCGGGCCTTATTAGAGGGGTAAGAATGGCCTATTTACACCTCTTAGAATTATTTTGCAATGCCATTAATGGTTTTAAGTTGTTTAGATTAATAAGTTCTTTCAATTTCAGCCTTTATTTCATGAGTTTATCTCAATATTTGCCATATTTAGCCATATTTGTATGTCTATGGGATTTTCAATGGTAATAAGCCTGTTTTGTATTATTTTAATATTTATAGGGCCAATGCTTGCAGATTATGACTTCCAGAGGGCTACAACAGCTATAAATCTTCTTATATGATGTAAGGAAACTGTTTAAACTAGACTTTATAAATTATTTCTGAAAAAAATTTATTTTACTACTTGCAAAATGGGGCTGCGGCAGCAGATAAGCTTTTTTGTGTTGGACCTATGAATGCCATATCAATGTAATCTTTCTGTATAGGGTATATTATAGAAAAAACAGTCAGAATAAACTGAAAAATAGCTAACCAACACAAAATAGCACATGAAAGGTCTCTGGATTTCATAGAAAAAGTCACAAGATTGAAAATATCCCCCATTTCTTGCTGTAGATTTGGCCGTTTTTCCTTATTTTGCACATGAGTCTTGAACCAATTTTCATCTAAAGTGCAATGACTAGTCTTTTTGCTGTTAAATTCTGTTCATCATCATCATCTCATACTAAATACACCTTTATTGTTGCAAGTTATTGCATTTTTTACATTTTTTTACCCTCAAACATTAGTTTTTAGTGATGTGTAGGGAAAAAGCATTTTGAAATTACACCATTTATCCACTCCTAAACACTATTTATAACATATTTTTCATATGAATATGGTGTTTTTTTGTTTTATTTTGTAAGCTTATTATGTATTTAACATTTTAAAGCCCTTTTGGTCTCATCATTTTATTTCCTTTCTTAAAAAATTCTCATGGCCATACATGTACCCCTCAATAAGGCTAAAATGGCTAATTTTCCTATCCGCAAATATGGGAAAGGGTCAAAATTTGAAACCATGCAGATATTTCACTGAAACTTGTGTTTTCCATGCTCAGAAGGGATAATGTTATTGATTTCAGCCATTAGTTTTGTGAACTTTTATGAAATAAAAATAATTTGGCCAAATAGGCCTCATGGATTTTCCTGGTGTATTTTCGATCAAAATTCTTATATGCAACTAGTGTTTTGTAGTGCTAATAATTTCACTATTGTTGGTCTGATCACTTTGAAACTTGGCAGTTCAGTTGGAAAAAGACTATTCTATGTGAAAATAATTTTATTTGACTGTCCGAGGCTTTTCTGAGGACTATTAGGTACGAGACCACAGTTAGCTCCCTTCAACTTTCGTTGTCCAATAATATAGTCCCTATTAAAACATAGTATTTCTTGTAAATGCTATTGTAATGTTAGTTTTTATGACTAAAGGATGAACTTGGAGTGAAATGAGAGATTAAAGATAGTATAAATTTATCAAACTTTAATTTTTTTGAAATTCATTGATAAAGTTGTGATTCGGCTAAGTGCAAAAAGGTGATTTTTTCATTTTTCAAGCACCTCTTTTCTGACCCTCTTAGGTGTAAATTTAAAAAAAAAAATCAAAATTTTTTTAGATGGTAGGATTTTCTGAATTTTTAACTAATGTTCTGGAAGCTAATGAACTTTATGTGGCCAAAGTTTCATTTAAAAAGAAATGGTGCGATTTTTTTAATTTCACATAAGGCTATATTAAAAATGCATTAAAAATTTGGAAAAAATAACTATGGTCTCGGGCCTTATTAGAGGGGTAAGAATGGCCTATTTACACCTCTTAGAATTATTTTGCAATGCCATTAATGGTTTTAAGTTGTTTAGATTAATAAGTTCTTTCAATTTCAGCCTTTATTTCATGAGTTTATCTCAATATTTGCCATATTTAGCCATATTTGTATGTCTATGGGATTTTCAATGGTAATAAGCCTGTTTTGTATTATTTTAATATTTATAGGGCCAATGCTTGCAGATTATGACTTCCAGAGGGCTACAACAGCTATAAATCTTCTTATATGATGTAAGGAAACTGTTTAAACTAGACTTTATAAATTATTTCTGAAAAAAATTTATTTTACTACTTGCAAAATGGGGCTGCGGCAGCAGATAAGCTTTTTTGTGTTGGACCTATGAATGCCATATCAATGTAATCTTTCTGTATAGGGTATATTATAGAAAAAACAGTCAGAATAAACTGAAAAATAGCTAACCAACACAAAATAGCACATGAAAGGTCTCTGGATTTCATAGAAAAAGTCACAAGATTGAAAATATCCCCCATTTCTTGCTGTAGATTTGGCCGTTTTTCCTTATTTTGCACATGAGTCTTGAACCAATTTTCATCTAAAGTGCAATGACTAGTCTTTTTGCTGTTAAATTCTGTTCATCATCATCATCTCATACTAAATACACCTTTATTGTTGCAAGTTATTGCATTTTTTACATTTTTTTACCCTCAAACATTAGTTTTTAGTGATGTGTAGGGAAAAAGCATTTTGAAATTACACCATTTATCCACTCCTAAACACTATTTATAACATATTTTTCATATGAATATGGTGTTTTTTTGTTTTATTTTGTAAGCTTATTATGTATTTAACATTTTAAAGCCCTTTTGGTCTCATCATTTTATTTCCTTTCTTAAAAAATTCTCATGGCCATACATGTACCCCTCAATAAGGCTAAAATGGCTAATTTTCCTATCCGCAAATATGGGAAAGGGTCAAAATTTGAAACCATGCAGATATTTCACTGAAACTTGTGTTTTCCATGCTCAGAAGGGATAATGTTATTGATTTCAGCCATTAGTTTTGTGAACTTTTATGAAATAAAAATAATTTGGCCAAATAGGCCTCATGGATTTTCCTGGTGTATTTTCGATCAAAATTCTTATATGCAACTAGTGTTTTGTAGTGCTAATAATTTCACTATTGTTGGTCTGATCACTTTGAAACTTGGCAGTTCAGTTGGAAAAAGACTATTCTATGTGAAAATAATTTTATTTGACTGTCCGAGGCTTTTCTGAGGACTATTAGGTACGAGACCACAGTTAGCTCCCTTCAACTTTCGTTGTCCAATAATATAGTCCCTATTAAAACATAGTATTTCTTGTAAATGCTATTGTAATGTTAGTTTTTATGACTAAAGGATGAACTTGGAGTGAAATGAGAGATTAAAGATAGTATAAATTTATCAAACTTTAATTTTTTTGAAATTCATTGATAAAGTTGTGATTCGGCTAAGTGCAAAAAGGTGATTTTTTCATTTTTCAAGCACCTCTTTTCTGACCCTCTTAGGTGTAAATTTAAAAAAAAAAATCAAAATTTTTTTAGATGGTAGGATTTTCTGAATTTTTAACTAATGTTCTGGAAGCTAATGAACTTTATGTGGCCAAAGTTTCATTTAAAAAGAAATGGTGCGATTTTTTTAATTTCACATAAGGCTATATTAAAAATGCATTAAAAATTTGGAAAAAATAACTATGGTCTCGGGCCTTATTAGAGGGGTAAGAATGGCCTATTTACACCTCTTAGAATTATTTTGCAATGCCATTAATGGTTTTAAGTTGTTTAGATTAATAAGTTCTTTCAATTTCAGCCTTTATTTCATGAGTTTATCTCAATATTTGCCATATTTAGCCATATTTGTATGTCTATGGGATTTTCAATGGTAATAAGCCTGTTTTGTATTATTTTAATATTTATAGGGCCAATGCTTGCAGATTATGACTTCCAGAGGGCTACAACAGCTATAAATCTTCTTATATGATGTAAGGAAACTGTTTAAACTAGACTTTATAAATTATTTCTGAAAAAAATTTATTTTACTACTTGCAAAATGGGGCTGCGGCAGCAGATAAGCTTTTTTGTGTTGGACCTATGAATGCCATATCAATGTAATCTTTCTGTATAGGGTATATTATAGAAAAAACAGTCAGAATAAACTGAAAAATAGCTAACCAACACAAAATAGCACATGAAAGGTCTCTGGATTTCATAGAAAAAGTCACAAGATTGAAAATATCCCCCATTTCTTGCTGTAGATTTGGCCGTTTTTCCTTATTTTGCACATGAGTCTTGAACCAATTTTCATCTAAAGTGCAATGACTAGTCTTTTTGCTGTTAAATTCTGTTCATCATCATCATCTCATACTAAATACACCTTTATTGTTGCAAGTTATTGCATTTTTTACATTTTTTTACCCTCAAACATTAGTTTTTAGTGATGTGTAGGGAAAAAGCATTTTGAAATTACACCATTTATCCACTCCTAAACACTATTTATAACATATTTTTCATATGAATATGGTGTTTTTTTGTTTTATTTTGTAAGCTTATTATGTATTTAACATTTTAAAGCCCTTTTGGTCTCATCATTTTATTTCCTTTCTTAAAAAATTCTCATGGCCATACATGTACCCCTCAATAAGGCTAAAATGGCTAATTTTCCTATCCGCAAATATGGGAAAGGGTCAAAATTTGAAACCATGCAGATATTTCACTGAAACTTGTGTTTTCCATGCTCAGAAGGGATAATGTTATTGATTTCAGCCATTAGTTTTGTGAACTTTTATGAAATAAAAATAATTTGGCCAAATAGGCCTCATGGATTTTCCTGGTGTATTTTCGATCAAAATTCTTATATGCAACTAGTGTTTTGTAGTGCTAATAATTTCACTATTGTTGGTCTGATCACTTTGAAACTTGGCAGTTCAGTTGGAAAAAGACTATTCTATGTGAAAATAATTTTATTTGACTGTCCGAGGCTTTTCTGAGGACTATTAGGTACGAGACCACAGTTAGCTCCCTTCAACTTTCGTTGTCCAATAATATAGTCCCTATTAAAACATAGTATTTCTTGTAAATGCTATTGTAATGTTAGTTTTTATGACTAAAGGATGAACTTGGAGTGAAATGAGAGATTAAAGATAGTATAAATTTATCAAACTTTAATTTTTTTGAAATTCATTGATAAAGTTGTGATTCGGCTAAGTGCAAAAAGGTGATTTTTTCATTTTTCAAGCACCTCTTTTCTGACCCTCTTAGGTGTAAATTTAAAAAAAAAATCAAAATTTTTTTAGATGGTAGGATTTTCTGAATTTTTAACTAATGTTCTGGAAGCTAATGAACTTTATGTGGCCAAAGTTTCATTTAAAAAGAAATGGTGCGATTTTTTTAATTTCACATAAGGCTATATTAAAAATGCATTAAAAATTTGGAAAAAATAACTATGGTCTCGGGCCTTATTAGAGGGGTAAGAATGGCCTATTTACACCTCTTAGAATTATTTTGCAATGCCATTAATGGTTTTAAGTTGTTTAGATTAATAAGTTCTTTCAATTTCAGCCTTTATTTCATGAGTTTATCTCAATATTTGCCATATTTAGCCATATTTGTATGTCTATGGGATTTTCAATGGTAATAAGCCTGTTTTGTATTATTTTAATATTTATAGGGCCAATGCTTGCAGATTATGACTTCCAGAGGGCTACAACAGCTATAAATCTTCTTATATGATGTAAGGAAACTGTTTAAACTAGACTTTATAAATTATTTCTGAAAAAAATTTATTTTACTACTTGCAAAATGGGGCTGCGGCAGCAGATAAGCTTTTTTGTGTTGGACCTATGAATGCCATATCAATGTAATCTTTCTGTATAGGGTATATTATAGAAAAAACAGTCAGAATAAACTGAAAAATAGCTAACCAACACAAAATAGCACATGAAAGGTCTCTGGATTTCATAGAAAAAGTCACAAGATTGAAAATATCCCCCATTTCTTGCTGTAGATTTGGCCGTTTTTCCTTATTTTGCACATGAGTCTTGAACCAATTTTCATCTAAAGTGCAATGACTAGTCTTTTTGCTGTTAAATTCTGTTCATCATCATCATCTCATACTAAATACACCTTTATTGTTGCAAGTTATTGCATTTTTTACATTTTTTTACCCTCAAACATTAGTTTTTAGTGATGTGTAGGGAAAAAGCATTTTGAAATTACACCATTTATCCACTCCTAAACACTATTTATAACATATTTTTCATATGAATATGGTGTTTTTTTGTTTTATTTTGTAAGCTTATTATGTATTTAACATTTTAAAGCCCTTTTGGTCTCATCATTTTATTTCCTTTCTTAAAAAATTCTCATGGCCATACATGTACCCCTCAATAAGGCTAAAATGGCTAATTTTCCTATCCGCAAATATGGGAAAGGGTCAAAATTTGAAACCATGCAGATATTTCACTGAAACTTGTGTTTTCCATGCTCAGAAGGGATAATGTTATTGATTTCAGCCATTAGTTTTGTGAACTTTTATGAAATAAAAATAATTTGGCCAAATAGGCCTCATGGATTTTCCTGGTGTATTTTCGATCAAAATTCTTATATGCAACTAGTGTTTTGTAGTGCTAATAATTTCACTATTGTTGGTCTGATCACTTTGAAACTTGGCAGTTCAGTTGGAAAAAGACTATTCTATGTGAAAATAATTTTATTTGACTGTCCGAGGCTTTTCTGAGGACTATTAGGTACGAGACCACAGTTAGCTCCCTTCAACTTTCGTTGTCCAATAATATAGTCCCTATTAAAACATAGTATTTCTTGTAAATGCTATTGTAATGTTAGTTTTTATGACTAAAGGATGAACTTGGAGTGAAATGAGAGATTAAAGATAGTATAAATTTATCAAACTTTAATTTTTTTGAAATTCATTGATAAAGTTGTGATTCGGCTAAGTGCAAAAAGGTGATTTTTTCATTTTTCAAGCACCTCTTTTCTGACCCTCTTAGGTGTAAATTTAAAAAAAAAAATCAAAATTTTTTTAGATGGTAGGATTTTCTGAATTTTTAACTAATGTTCTGGAAGCTAATGAACTTTATGTGGCCAAAGTTTCATTTAAAAAGAAATGGTGCGATTTTTTTAATTTCACATAAGGCTATATTAAAAATGCATTAAAAATTTGGAAAAAATAACTATGGTCTCGGGCCTTATTAGAGGGGTAAGAATGGCCTATTTACACCTCTTAGAATTATTTTGCAATGCCATTAATGGTTTTAAGTTGTTTAGATTAATAAGTTCTTTCAATTTCAGCCTTTATTTCATGAGTTTATCTCAATATTTGCCATATTTAGCCATATTTGTATGTCTATGGGATTTTCAATGGTAATAAGCCTGTTTTGTATTATTTTAATATTTATAGGGCCAATGCTTGCAGATTATGACTTCCAGAGGGCTACAACAGCTATAAATCTTCTTATATGATGTAAGGAAACTGTTTAAACTAGACTTTATAAATTATTTCTGAAAAAAATTTATTTTACTACTTGCAAAATGGGGCTGCGGCAGCAGATAAGCTTTTTTGTGTTGGACCTATGAATGCCATATCAATGTAATCTTTCTGTATAGGGTATATTATAGAAAAAACAGTCAGAATAAACTGAAAAATAGCTAACCAACACAAAATAGCACATGAAAGGTCTCTGGATTTCATAGAAAAAGTCACAAGATTGAAAATATCCCCCATTTCTTGCTGTAGATTTGGCCGTTTTTCCTTATTTTGCACATGAGTCTTGAACCAATTTTCATCTAAAGTGCAATGACTAGTCTTTTTGCTGTTAAATTCTGTTCATCATCATCATCTCATACTAAATACACCTTTATTGTTGCAAGTTATTGCATTTTTTACATTTTTTTACCCTCAAACATTAGTTTTTAGTGATGTGTAGGGAAAAAGCATTTTGAAATTACACCATTTATCCACTCCTAAACACTATTTATAACATATTTTTCATATGAATATGGTGTTTTTTTGTTTTATTTTGTAAGCTTATTATGTATTTAACATTTTAAAGCCCTTTTGGTCTCATCATTTTATTTCCTTTCTTAAAAAATTCTCATGGCCATACATGTACCCCTCAATAAGGCTAAAATGGCTAATTTTCCTATCCGCAAATATGGGAAAGGGTCAAAATTTGAAACCATGCAGATATTTCACTGAAACTTGTGTTTTCCATGCTCAGAAGGGATAATGTTATTGATTTCAGCCATTAGTTTTGTGAACTTTTATGAAATAAAAATAATTTGGCCAAATAGGCCTCATGGATTTTCCTGGTGTATTTTCGATCAAAATTCTTATATGCAACTAGTGTTTTGTAGTGCTAATAATTTCACTATTGTTGGTCTGATCACTTTGAAACTTGGCAGTTCAGTTGGAAAAAGACTATTCTATGTGAAAATAATTTTATTTGACTGTCCGAGGCTTTTCTGAGGACTATTAGGTACGAGACCACAGTTAGCTCCCTTCAACTTTCGTTGTCCAATAATATAGTCCCTATTAAAACATAGTATTTCTTGTAAATGCTATTGTAATGTTAGTTTTTATGACTAAAGGATGAACTTGGAGTGAAATGAGAGATTAAAGATAGTATAAATTTATCAAACTTTAATTTTTTTGAAATTCATTGATAAAGTTGTGATTCGGCTAAGTGCAAAAAGGTGATTTTTTCATTTTTCAAGCACCTCTTTTCTGACCCTCTTAGGTGTAAATTTAAAAAAAAAATCAAAATTTTTTTAGATGGTAGGATTTTCTGAATTTTTAACTAATGTTCTGGAAGCTAATGAACTTTATGTGGCCAAAGTTTCATTTAAAAAGAAATGGTGCGATTTTTTTAATTTCACATAAGGCTATATTAAAAATGCATTAAAAATTTGGAAAAAATAACTATGGTCTCGGGCCTTATTAGAGGGGTAAGAATGGCCTATTTACACCTCTTAGAATTATTTTGCAATGCCATTAATGGTTTTAAGTTGTTTAGATTAATAAGTTCTTTCAATTTCAGCCTTTATTTCATGAGTTTATCTCAATATTTGCCATATTTAGCCATATTTGTATGTCTATGGGATTTTCAATGGTAATAAGCCTGTTTTGTATTATTTTAATATTTATAGGGCCAATGCTTGCAGATTATGACTTCCAGAGGGCTACAACAGCTATAAATCTTCTTATATGATGTAAGGAAACTGTTTAAACTAGACTTTATAAATTATTTCTGAAAAAAATTTATTTTACTACTTGCAAAATGGGGCTGCGGCAGCAGATAAGCTTTTTTGTGTTGGACCTATGAATGCCATATCAATGTAATCTTTCTGTATAGGGTATATTATAGAAAAAACAGTCAGAATAAACTGAAAAATAGCTAACCAACACAAAATAGCACATGAAAGGTCTCTGGATTTCATAGAAAAAGTCACAAGATTGAAAATATCCCCCATTTCTTGCTGTAGATTTGGCCGTTTTTCCTTATTTTGCACATGAGTCTTGAACCAATTTTCATCTAAAGTGCAATGACTAGTCTTTTTGCTGTTAAATTCTGTTCATCATCATCATCTCATACTAAATACACCTTTATTGTTGCAAGTTATTGCATTTTTTACATTTTTTTACCCTCAAACATTAGTTTTTAGTGATGTGTAGGGAAAAAGCATTTTGAAATTACACCATTTATCCACTCCTAAACACTATTTATAACATATTTTTCATATGAATATGGTGTTTTTTTGTTTTATTTTGTAAGCTTATTATGTATTTAACATTTTAAAGCCCTTTTGGTCTCATCATTTTATTTCCTTTCTTAAAAAATTCTCATGGCCATACATGTACCCCTCAATAAGGCTAAAATGGCTAATTTTCCTATCCGCAAATATGGGAAAGGGTCAAAATTTGAAACCATGCAGATATTTCACTGAAACTTGTGTTTTCCATGCTCAGAAGGGATAATGTTATTGATTTCAGCCATTAGTTTTGTGAACTTTTATGAAATAAAAATAATTTGGCCAAATAGGCCTCATGGATTTTCCTGGTGTATTTTCGATCAAAATTCTTATATGCAACTAGTGTTTTGTAGTGCTAATAATTTCACTATTGTTGGTCTGATCACTTTGAAACTTGGCAGTTCAGTTGGAAAAAGACTATTCTATGTGAAAATAATTTTATTTGACTGTCCGAGGCTTTTCTGAGGACTATTAGGTACGAGACCACAGTTAGCTCCCTTCAACTTTCGTTGTCCAATAATATAGTCCCTATTAAAACATAGTATTTCTTGTAAATGCTATTGTAATGTTAGTTTTTATGACTAAAGGATGAACTTGGAGTGAAATGAGAGATTAAAGATAGTATAAATTTATCAAACTTTAATTTTTTTGAAATTCATTGATAAAGTTGTGATTCGGCTAAGTGCAAAAAGGTGATTTTTTCATTTTTCAAGCACCTCTTTTCTGACCCTCTTAGGTGTAAATTTAAAAAAAAAATCAAAATTTTTTTAGATGGTAGGATTTTCTGAATTTTTAACTAATGTTCTGGAAGCTAATGAACTTTATGTGGCCAAAGTTTCATTTAAAAAGAAATGGTGCGATTTTTTTAATTTCACATAAGGCTATATTAAAAATGCATTAAAAATTTGGAAAAAATAACTATGGTCTCGGGCCTTATTAGAGGGGTAAGAATGGCCTATTTACACCTCTTAGAATTATTTTGCAATGCCATTAATGGTTTTAAGTTGTTTAGATTAATAAGTTCTTTCAATTTCAGCCTTTATTTCATGAGTTTATCTCAATATTTGCCATATTTAGCCATATTTGTATGTCTATGGGATTTTCAATGGTAATAAGCCTGTTTTGTATTATTTTAATATTTATAGGGCCAATGCTTGCAGATTATGACTTCCAGAGGGCTACAACAGCTATAAATCTTCTTATATGATGTAAGGAAACTGTTTAAACTAGACTTTATAAATTATTTCTGAAAAAAATTTATTTTACTACTTGCAAAATGGGGCTGCGGCAGCAGATAAGCTTTTTTGTGTTGGACCTATGAATGCCATATCAATGTAATCTTTCTGTATAGGGTATATTATAGAAAAAACAGTCAGAATAAACTGAAAAATAGCTAACCAACACAAAATAGCACATGAAAGGTCTCTGGATTTCATAGAAAAAGTCACAAGATTGAAAATATCCCCCATTTCTTGCTGTAGATTTGGCCGTTTTTCCTTATTTTGCACATGAGTCTTGAACCAATTTTCATCTAAAGTGCAATGACTAGTCTTTTTGCTGTTAAATTCTGTTCATCATCATCATCTCATACTAAATACACCTTTATTGTTGCAAGTTATTGCATTTTTTACATTTTTTTACCCTCAAACATTAGTTTTTAGTGATGTGTAGGGAAAAAGCATTTTGAAATTACACCATTTATCCACTCCTAAACACTATTTATAACATATTTTTCATATGAATATGGTGTTTTTTTGTTTTATTTTGTAAGCTTATTATGTATTTAACATTTTAAAGCCCTTTTGGTCTCATCATTTTATTTCCTTTCTTAAAAAATTCTCATGGCCATACATGTACCCCTCAATAAGGCTAAAATGGCTAATTTTCCTATCCGCAAATATGGGAAAGGGTCAAAATTTGAAACCATGCAGATATTTCACTGAAACTTGTGTTTTCCATGCTCAGAAGGGATAATGTTATTGATTTCAGCCATTAGTTTTGTGAACTTTTATGAAATAAAAATAATTTGGCCAAATAGGCCTCATGGATTTTCCTGGTGTATTTTCGATCAAAATTCTTATATGCAACTAGTGTTTTGTAGTGCTAATAATTTCACTATTGTTGGTCTGATCACTTTGAAACTTGGCAGTTCAGTTGGAAAAAGACTATTCTATGTGAAAATAATTTTATTTGACTGTCCGAGGCTTTTCTGAGGACTATTATTAGAGGGGTAAGAATGGCCTATTTACACCTCTTAGAATTATTTTGCAATGCCATTAATGGTTTTAAGTTGTTTAGATTAATAAGTTCTTTCAATTTCAGCCTTTATTTCATGAGTTTATCTCAATATTTGCCATATTTAGCCATATTTGTATGTCTATGGGATTTTCAATGGTAATAAGCCTGTTTTGTATTATTTTAATATTTATAGGGCCAATGCTTGCAGATTATGACTTCCAGAGGGCTACAACAGCTATAAATCTTCTTATATGATGTAAGGAAACTGTTTAAACTAGACTTTATAAATTATTTCTGAAAAAAATTTATTTTACTACTTGCAAAATGGGGCTGCGGCAGCAGATAAGCTTTTTTGTGTTGGACCTATGAATGCCATATCAATGTAATCTTTCTGTATAGGGTATATTATAGAAAAAACAGTCAGAATAAACTGAAAAATAGCTAACCAACACAAAATAGCACATGAAAGGTCTCTGGATTTCATAGAAAAAGTCACAAGATTGAAAATATCCCCCATTTCTTGCTGTAGATTTGGCCGTTTTTCCTTATTTTGCACATGAGTCTTGAACCAATTTTCATCTAAAGTGCAATGACTAGTCTTTTTGCTGTTAAATTCTGTTCATCATCATCATCTCATACTAAATACACCTTTATTGTTGCAAGTTATTGCATTTTTTACATTTTTTTACCCTCAAACATTAGTTTTTAGTGATGTGTAGGGAAAAAGCATTTTGAAATTACACCATTTATCCACTCCTAAACACTATTTATAACATATTTTTCATATGAATATGGTGTTTTTTTTGTTTTATTTTGTAAGCTTATTATGTATTTAACATTTTAAAGCCCTTTTGGTCTCATCATTTTATTTCCTTTCTTAAAAAATTCTCATGGCCATACATGTACCCCTCAATAAGGCTAAAATGGCTAATTTTCCTATCCGCAAATATGGGAAAGGGTCAAAATTTGAAACCATGCAGATATTTCACTGAAACTTGTGTTTTCCATGCTCAGAAGGGATAATGTTATTGATTTCAGCCATTAGTTTTGTGAACTTTTATGAAATAAAAATAATTTGGCCAAATAGGCCTCATGGATTTTCCTGGTGTATTTTCGATCAAAATTCTTATATGCAACTAGTGTTTTGTAGTGCTAATAATTTCACTATTGTTGGTCTGATCACTTTGAAACTTGGCAGTTCAGTTGGAAAAAGACTATTCTATGTGAAAATAATTTTATTTGACTGTCCGAGGCTTTTCTGAGGACTATTAGGTACGAGACCACAGTTAGCTCCCTTCAACTTTCGTTGTCCAATAATATAGTCCCTATTAAAACATAGTATTTCTTGTAAATGCTATTGTAATGTTAGTTTTTATGACTAAAGGATGAACTTGGAGTGAAATGAGAGATTAAAGATAGTATAAATTTATCAAACTTTAATTTTTTTGAAATTCATTGATAAAGTTGTGATTCGGCTAAGTGCAAAAAGGTGATTTTTTCATTTTTCAAGCACCTCTTTTCTGACCCTCTTAGGTGTAAATTTAAAAAAAAAAATCAAAATTTTTTTAGATGGTAGGATTTTCTGAATTTTTAACTAATGTTCTGGAAGCTAATGAACTTTATGTGGCCAAAGTTTCATTTAAAAAGAAATGGTGCGATTTTTTTAATTTCACATAAGGCTATATTAAAAATGCATTAAAAATTTGGAAAAAATAACTATGGTCTCGGGCCTTATTAGAGGGGTAAGAATGGCCTATTTACACCTCTTAGAATTATTTTGCAATGCCATTAATGGTTTTAAGTTGTTTAGATTAATAAGTTCTTTCAATTTCAGCCTTTATTTCATGAGTTTATCTCAATATTTGCCATATTTAGCCATATTTGTATGTCTATGGGATTTTCAATGGTAATAAGCCTGTTTTGTATTATTTTAATATTTATAGGGCCAATGCTTGCAGATTATGACTTCCAGAGGGCTACAACAGCTATAAATCTTCTTATATGATGTAAGGAAACTGTTTAAACTAGACTTTATAAATTATTTCTGAAAAAAATTTATTTTACTACTTGCAAAATGGGGCTGCGGCAGCAGATAAGCTTTTTTGTGTTGGACCTATGAATGCCATATCAATGTAATCTTTCTGTATAGGGTATATTATAGAAAAAACAGTCAGAATAAACTGAAAAATAGCTAACCAACACAAAATAGCACATGAAAGGTCTCTGGATTTCATAGAAAAAGTCACAAGATTGAAAATATCCCCCATTTCTTGCTGTAGATTTGGCCGTTTTTCCTTATTTTGCACATGAGTCTTGAACCAATTTTCATCTAAAGTGCAATGACTAGTCTTTTTGCTGTTAAATTCTGTTCATCATCATCATCTCATACTAAATACACCTTTATTGTTGCAAGTTATTGCATTTTTTACATTTTTTTACCCTCAAACATTAGTTTTTAGTGATGTGTAGGGAAAAAGCATTTTGAAATTACACCATTTATCCACTCCTAAACACTATTTATAACATATTTTTCATATGAATATGGTGTTTTTTTGTTTTATTTTGTAAGCTTATTATGTATTTAACATTTTAAAGCCCTTTTGGTCTCATCATTTTATTTCCTTTCTTAAAAAATTCTCATGGCCATACATGTACCCCTCAATAAGGCTAAAATGGCTAATTTTCCTATCCGCAAATATGGGAAAGGGTCAAAATTTGAAACCATGCAGATATTTCACTGAAACTTGTGTTTTCCATGCTCAGAAGGGATAATGTTATTGATTTCAGCCATTAGTTTTGTGAACTTTTATGAAATAAAAATAATTTGGCCAAATAGGCCTCATGGATTTTCCTGGTGTATTTTCGATCAAAATTCTTATATGCAACTAGTGTTTTGTAGTGCTAATAATTTCACTATTGTTGGTCTGATCACTTTGAAACTTGGCAGTTCAGTTGGAAAAAGACTATTCTATGTGAAAATAATTTTATTTGACTGTCCGAGGCTTTTCTGAGGACTATTAGGTACGAGACCACAGTTAGCTCCCTTCAACTTTCGTTGTCCAATAATATAGTCCCTATTAAAACATAGTATTTCTTGTAAATGCTATTGTAATGTTAGTTTTTATGACTAAAGGATGAACTTGGAGTGAAATGAGAGATTAAAGATAGTATAAATTTATCAAACTTTAATTTTTTTGAAATTCATTGATAAAGTTGTGATTCGGCTAAGTGCAAAAAGGTGATTTTTTCATTTTTCAAGCACCTCTTTTCTGACCCTCTTAGGTGTAAATTTAAAAAAAAAATCAAAATTTTTTTAGATGGTAGGATTTTCTGAATTTTTAACTAATGTTCTGGAAGGTAATGAACTTTATGTGGCCAAAGTTTCATTTAAAAAGAAATGGTGCGATTTTTTTAATTTCACATAAGGCTATATTAAAAATGCATTAAAAATTTGGAAAAAATAACTATGGTCTCGGGCCTTATTAGAGGGGTAAGAATGGCCTATTTACACCTCTTAGAATTATTTTGCAATGCCATTAATGGTTTTAAGTTGTTTAGATTAATAAGTTCTTTCAATTTCAGCCTTTATTTCATGAGTTTATCTCAATATTTGCCATATTTAGCCATATTTGTATGTCTATGGGATTTTCAATGGTAATAAGCCTGTTTTGTATTATTTTAATATTTATAGGGCCAATGCTTGCAGATTATGACTTCCAGAGGGCTACAACAGCTATAAATCTTCTTATATGATGTAAGGAAACTGTTTAAACTAGACTTTATAAATTATTTCTGAAAAAAATTTATTTTACTACTTGCAAAATGGGGCTGCGGCAGCAGATAAGCTTTTTTGTGTTGGACCTATGAATGCCATATCAATGTAATCTTTCTGTATAGGGTATATTATAGAAAAAACAGTCAGAATAAACTGAAAAATAGCTAACCAACACAAAATAGCACATGAAAGGTCTCTGGATTTCATAGAAAAAGTCACAAGATTGAAAATATCCCCCATTTCTTGCTGTAGATTTGGCCGTTTTTCCTTATTTTGCACATGAGTCTTGAACCAATTTTCATCTAAAGTGCAATGACTAGTCTTTTTGCTGTTAAATTCTGTTCATCATCATCATCTCATACTAAATACACCTTTATTGTTGCAAGTTATTGCATTTTTTACATTTTTTTACCCTCAAACATTAGTTTTTAGTGATGTGTAGGGAAAAAGCATTTTGAAATTACACCATTTATCCACTCCTAAACACTATTTATAACATATTTTTCATATGAATATGGTGTTTTTTTGTTTTATTTTGTAAGCTTATTATGTATTTAACATTTTAAAGCCCTTTTGGTCTCATCATTTTATTTCCTTTCTTAAAAAATTCTCATGGCCATACATGTACCCCTCAATAAGGCTAAAATGGCTAATTTTCCTATCCGCAAATATGGGAAAGGGTCAAAATTTGAAACCATGCAGATATTTCACTGAAACTTGTGTTTTCCATGCTCAGAAGGGATAATGTTATTGATTTCAGCCATTAGTTTTGTGAACTTTTATGAAATAAAAATAATTTGGCCAAATAGGCCTCATGGATTTTCCTGGTGTATTTTCGATCAAAATTCTTATATGCAACTAGTGTTTTGTAGTGCTAATAATTTCACTATTGTTGGTCTGATCACTTTGAAACTTGGCAGTTCAGTTGGAAAAAGACTATTCTATGTGAAAATAATTTTATTTGACTGTCCGAGGCTTTTCTGAGGACTATTAGGTACGAGACCACAGTTAGCTCCCTTCAACTTTCGTTGTCCAATAATATAGTCCCTATTAAAACATAGTATTTCTTGTAAATGCTATTGTAATGTTAGTTTTTATGACTAAAGGATGAACTTGGAGTGAAATGAGAGATTAAAGATAGTATAAATTTATCAAACTTTAATTTTTTTGAAATTCATTGATAAAGTTGTGATTCGGCTAAGTGCAAAAAGGTGATTTTTTCATTTTTCAAGCACCTCTTTTCTGACCCTCTTAGGTGTAAATTTAAAAAAAAAAATCAAAATTTTTTTAGATGGTAGGATTTTCTGAATTTTTAACTAATGTTCTGGAAGCTAATGAACTTTATGTGGCCAAAGTTTCATTTAAAAAGAAATGGTGCGATTTTTTTAATTTCACATAAGGCTATATTAAAAATGCATTAAAAATTTGGAAAAAATAACTATGGTCTCGGGCCTTATTAGAGGGGTAAGAATGGCCTATTTACACCTCTTAGAATTATTTTGCAATGCCATTAATGGTTTTAAGTTGTTTAGATTAATAAGTTCTTTCAATTTCAGCCTTTATTTCATGAGTTTATCTCAATATTTGCCATATTTAGCCATATTTGTATGTCTATGGGATTTTCAATGGTAATAAGCCTGTTTTGTATTATTTTAATATTTATAGGGCCAATGCTTGCAGATTATGACTTCCAGAGGGCTACAACAGCTATAAATCTTCTTATATGATGTAAGGAAACTGTTTAAACTAGACTTTATAAATTATTTCTGAAAAAAATTTATTTTACTACTTGCAAAATGGGGCTGCGGCAGCAGATAAGCTTTTTTGTGTTGGACCTATGAATGCCATATCAATGTAATCTTTCTGTATAGGGTATATTATAGAAAAAACAGTCAGAATAAACTGAAAAATAGCTAACCAACACAAAATAGCACATGAAAGGTCTCTGGATTTCATAGAAAAAGTCACAAGATTGAAAATATCCCCCATTTCTTGCTGTAGATTTGGCCGTTTTTCCTTATTTTGCACATGAGTCTTGAACCAATTTTCATCTAAAGTGCAATGACTAGTCTTTTTGCTGTTAAATTCTGTTCATCATCATCATCTCATACTAAATACACCTTTATTGTTGCAAGTTATTGCATTTTTTACATTTTTTTACCCTCAAACATTAGTTTTTAGTGATGTGTAGGGAAAAAGCATTTTGAAATTACACCATTTATCCACTCCTAAACACTATTTATAACATATTTTTCATATGAATATGGTGTTTTTTTGTTTTATTTTGTAAGCTTATTATGTATTTAACATTTTAAAGCCCTTTTGGTCTCATCATTTTATTTCCTTTCTTAAAAAATTCTCATGGCCATACATGTACCCCTCAATAAGGCTAAAATGGCTAATTTTCCTATCCGCAAATATGGGAAAGGGTCAAAATTTGAAACCATGCAGATATTTCACTGAAACTTGTGTTTTCCATGCTCAGAAGGGATAATGTTATTGATTTCAGCCATTAGTTTTGTGAACTTTTATGAAATAAAAATAATTTGGCCAAATAGGCCTCATGGATTTTCCTGGTGTATTTTCGATCAAAATTCTTATATGCAACTAGTGTTTTGTAGTGCTAATAATTTCACTATTGTTGGTCTGATCACTTTGAAACTTGGCAGTTCAGTTGGAAAAAGACTATTCTATGTGAAAATAATTTTATTTGACTGTCCGAGGCTTTTCTGAGGACTATTAGGTACGAGACCACAGTTAGCTCCCTTCAACTTTCGTTGTCCAATAATATAGTCCCTATTAAAACATAGTATTTCTTGTAAATGCTATTGTAATGTTAGTTTTTATGACTAAAGGATGAACTTGGAGTGAAATGAGAGATTAAAGATAGTATAAATTTATCAAACTTTAATTTTTTTGAAATTCATTGATAAAGTTGTGATTCGGCTAAGTGCAAAAAGGTGATTTTTTCATTTTTCAAGCACCTCTTTTCTGACCCTCTTAGGTGTAAATTTAAAAAAAAAATCAAAATTTTTTTAGATGGTAGGATTTTCTGAATTTTTAACTAATGTTCTGGAAGCTAATGAACTTTATGTGGCCAAAGTTTCATTTAAAAAGAAATGGTGCGATTTTTTTAATTTCACATAAGGCTATATTAAAAATGCATTAAAAATTTGGAAAAAATAACTATGGTCTCGGGCCTTATTAGAGGGGTAAGAATGGCCTATTTACACCTCTTAGAATTATTTTGCAATGCCATTAATGGTTTTAAGTTGTTTAGATTAATAAGTTCTTTCAATTTCAGCCTTTATTTCATGAGTTTATCTCAATATTTGCCATATTTAGCCATATTTGTATGTCTATGGGATTTTCAATGGTAATAAGCCTGTTTTGTATTATTTTAATATTTATAGGGCCAATGCTTGCAGATTATGACTTCCAGAGGGCTACAACAGCTATAAATCTTCTTATATGATGTAAGGAAACTGTTTAAACTAGACTTTATAAATTATTTCTGAAAAAAATTTATTTTACTACTTGCAAAATGGGGCTGCGGCAGCAGATAAGCTTTTTTGTGTTGGACCTATGAATGCCATATCAATGTAATCTTTCTGTATAGGGTATATTATAGAAAAAACAGTCAGAATAAACTGAAAAATAGCTAACCAACACAAAATAGCACATGAAAGGTCTCTGGATTTCATAGAAAAAGTCACAAGATTGAAAATATCCCCCATTTCTTGCTGTAGATTTGGCCGTTTTTCCTTATTTTGCACATGAGTCTTGAACCAATTTTCATCTAAAGTGCAATGACTAGTCTTTTTGCTGTTAAATTCTGTTCATCATCATCATCTCATACTAAATACACCTTTATTGTTGCAAGTTATTGCATTTTTTACATTTTTTTACCCTCAAACATTAGTTTTTAGTGATGTGTAGGGAAAAAGCATTTTGAAATTACACCATTTATCCACTCCTAAACACTATTTATAACATATTTTTCATATGAATATGGTGTTTTTTTGTTTTATTTTGTAAGCTTATTATGTATTTAACATTTTAAAGCCCTTTTGGTCTCATCATTTTATTTCCTTTCTTAAAAAATTCTCATGGCCATACATGTACCCCTCAATAAGGCTAAAATGGCTAATTTTCCTATCCGCAAATATGGGAAAGGGTCAAAATTTGAAACCATGCAGATATTTCACTGAAACTTGTGTTTTCCATGCTCAGAAGGGATAATGTTATTGATTTCAGCCATTAGTTTTGTGAACTTTTATGAAATAAAAATAATTTGGCCAAATAGGCCTCATGGATTTTCCTGGTGTATTTTCGATCAAAATTCTTATATGCAACTAGTGTTTTGTAGTGCTAATAATTTCACTATTGTTGGTCTGATCACTTTGAAACTTGGCAGTTCAGTTGGAAAAAGACTATTCTATGTGAAAATAATTTTATTTGACTGTCCGAGGCTTTTCTGAGGACTATTAGGTACGAGACCACAGTTAGCTCCCTTCAACTTTCGTTGTCCAATAATATAGTCCCTATTAAAACATAGTATTTCTTGTAAATGCTATTGTAATGTTAGTTTTTATGACTAAAGGATGAACTTGGAGTGAAATGAGAGATTAAAGATAGTATAAATTTATCAAACTTTAATTTTTTTGAAATTCATTGATAAAGTTGTGATTCGGCTAAGTGCAAAAAGGTGATTTTTTCATTTTTCAAGCACCTCTTTTCTGACCCTCTTAGGTGTAAATTTAAAAAAAAAAATCAAAATTTTTTTAGATGGTAGGATTTTCTGAATTTTTAACTAATGTTCTGGAAGCTAATGAACTTTATGTGGCCAAAGTTTCATTTAAAAAGAAATGGTGCGATTTTTTTAATTTCACATAAGGCTATATTAAAAATGCATTAAAAATTTGGAAAAAATAACTATGGTCTCGGGCCTTATTAGAGGGGTAAGAATGGCCTATTTACACCTCTTAGAATTATTTTGCAATGCCATTAATGGTTTTAAGTTGTTTAGATTAATAAGTTCTTTCAATTTCAGCCTTTATTTCATGAGTTTATCTCAATATTTGCCATATTTAGCCATATTTGTATGTCTATGGGATTTTCAATGGTAATAAGCCTGTTTTGTATTATTTTAATATTTATAGGGCCAATGCTTGCAGATTATGACTTCCAGAGGGCTACAACAGCTATAAATCTTCTTATATGATGTAAGGAAACTGTTTAAACTAGACTTTATAAATTATTTCTGAAAAAAATTTATTTTACTACTTGCAAAATGGGGCTGCGGCAGCAGATAAGCTTTTTTGTGTTGGACCTATGAATGCCATATCAATGTAATCTTTCTGTATAGGGTATATTATAGAAAAAACAGTCAGAATAAACTGAAAAATAGCTAACCAACACAAAATAGCACATGAAAGGTCTCTGGATTTCATAGAAAAAGTCACAAGATTGAAAATATCCCCCATTTCTTGCTGTAGATTTGGCCGTTTTTCCTTATTTTGCACATGAGTCTTGAACCAATTTTCATCTAAAGTGCAATGACTAGTCTTTTTGCTGTTAAATTCTGTTCATCATCATCATCTCATACTAAATACACCTTTATTGTTGCAAGTTATTGCATTTTTTACATTTTTTTACCCTCAAACATTAGTTTTTAGTGATGTGTAGGGAAAAAGCATTTTGAAATTACACCATTTATCCACTCCTAAACACTATTTATAACATATTTTTCATATGAATATGGTGTTTTTTTGTTTTATTTTGTAAGCTTATTATGTATTTAACATTTTAAAGCCCTTTTGGTCTCATCATTTTATTTCCTTTCTTAAAAAATTCTCATGGCCATACATGTACCCCTCAATAAGGCTAAAATGGCTAATTTTCCTATCCGCAAATATGGGAAAGGGTCAAAATTTGAAACCATGCAGATATTTCACTGAAACTTGTGTTTTCCATGCTCAGAAGGGATAATGTTATTGATTTCAGCCATTAGTTTTGTGAACTTTTATGAAATAAAAATAATTTGGCCAAATAGGCCTCATGGATTTTCCTGGTGTATTTTCGATCAAAATTCTTATATGCAACTAGTGTTTTGTAGTGCTAATAATTTCACTATTGTTGGTCTGATCACTTTGAAACTTGGCAGTTCAGTTGGAAAAAGACTATTCTATGTGAAAATAATTTTATTTGACTGTCCGAGGCTTTTCTGAGGACTATTAGGTACGAGACCACAGTTAGCTCCCTTCAACTTTCGTTGTCCAATAATATAGTCCCTATTAAAACATAGTATTTCTTGTAAATGCTATTGTAATGTTAGTTTTTATGACTAAAGGATGAACTTGGAGTGAAATGAGAGATTAAAGATAGTATAAATTTATCAAACTTTAATTTTTTTGAAATTCATTGATAAAGTTGTGATTCGGCTAAGTGCAAAAAGGTGATTTTTTCATTTTTCAAGCACCTCTTTTCTGACCCTCTTAGGTGTAAATTTAAAAAAAAAATCAAAATTTTTTTAGATGGTAGGATTTTCTGAATTTTTAACTAATGTTCTGGAAGCTAATGAACTTTATGTGGCCAAAGTTTCATTTAAAAAGAAATGGTGCGATTTTTTTAATTTCACATAAGGCTATATTAAAAATGCATTAAAAATTTGGAAAAAATAACTATGGTCTCGGGCCTTATTAGAGGGGTAAGAATGGCCTATTTACACCTCTTAGAATTATTTTGCAATGCCATTAATGGTTTTAAGTTGTTTAGATTAATAAGTTCTTTCAATTTCAGCCTTTATTTCATGAGTTTATCTCAATATTTGCCATATTTAGCCATATTTGTATGTCTATGGGATTTTCAATGGTAATAAGCCTGTTTTGTATTATTTTAATATTTATAGGGCCAATGCTTGCAGATTATGACTTCCAGAGGGCTACAACAGCTATAAATCTTCTTATATGATGTAAGGAAACTGTTTAAACTAGACTTTATAAATTATTTCTGAAAAAAATTTATTTTACTACTTGCAAAATGGGGCTGCGGCAGCAGATAAGCTTTTTTGTGTTGGACCTATGAATGCCATATCAATGTAATCTTTCTGTATAGGGTATATTATAGAAAAAACAGTCAGAATAAACTGAAAAATAGCTAACCAACACAAAATAGCACATGAAAGGTCTCTGGATTTCATAGAAAAAGTCACAAGATTGAAAATATCCCCCATTTCTTGCTGTAGATTTGGCCGTTTTTCCTTATTTTGCACATGAGTCTTGAACCAATTTTCATCTAAAGTGCAATGACTAGTCTTTTTGCTGTTAAATTCTGTTCATCATCATCATCTCATACTAAATACACCTTTATTGTTGCAAGTTATTGCATTTTTTACATTTTTTTACCCTCAAACATTAGTTTTTAGTGATGTGTAGGGAAAAAGCATTTTGAAATTACACCATTTATCCACTCCTAAACACTATTTATAACATATTTTTCATATGAATATGGTGTTTTTTTGTTTTATTTTGTAAGCTTATTATGTATTTAACATTTTAAAGCCCTTTTGGTCTCATCATTTTATTTCCTTTCTTAAAAAATTCTCATGGCCATACATGTACCCCTCAATAAGGCTAAAATGGCTAATTTTCCTATCCGCAAATATGGGAAAGGGTCAAAATTTGAAACCATGCAGATATTTCACTGAAACTTGTGTTTTCCATGCTCAGAAGGGATAATGTTATTGATTTCAGCCATTAGTTTTGTGAACTTTTATGAAATAAAAATAATTTGGCCAAATAGGCCTCATGGATTTTCCTGGTGTATTTTCGATCAAAATTCTTATATGCAACTAGTGTTTTGTAGTGCTAATAATTTCACTATTGTTGGTCTGATCACTTTGAAACTTGGCAGTTCAGTTGGAAAAAGACTATTCTATGTGAAAATAATTTTATTTGACTGTCCGAGGCTTTTCTGAGGACTATTAGGTACGAGACCACAGTTAGCTCCCTTCAACTTTCGTTGTCCAATAATATAGTCCCTATTAAAACATAGTATTTCTTGTAAATGCTATTGTAATGTTAGTTTTTATGACTAAAGGATGAACTTGGAGTGAAATGAGAGATTAAAGATAGTATAAATTTATCAAACTTTAATTTTTTTGAAATTCATTGATAAAGTTGTGATTCGGCTAAGTGCAAAAAGGTGATTTTTTCATTTTTCAAGCACCTCTTTTCTGACCCTCTTAGGTGTAAATTTAAAAAAAAAATCAAAATTTTTTTAGATGGTAGGATTTTCTGAATTTTTAACTAATGTTCTGGAAGCTAATGAACTTTATGTGGCCAAAGTTTCATTTAAAAAGAAATGGTGCGATTTTTTTAATTTCACATAAGGCTATATTAAAAATGCATTAAAAATTTGGAAAAAATAACTATGGTCTCGGGCCTTATTAGAGGGGTAAGAATGGCCTATTTACACCTCTTAGAATTATTTTGCAATGCCATTAATGGTTTTAAGTTGTTTAGATTAATAAGTTCTTTCAATTTCAGCCTTTATTTCATGAGTTTATCTCAATATTTGCCATATTTAGCCATATTTGTATGTCTATGGGATTTTCAATGGTAATAAGCCTGTTTTGTATTATTTTAATATTTATAGGGCCAATGCTTGCAGATTATGACTTCCAGAGGGCTACAACAGCTATAAATCTTCTTATATGATGTAAGGAAACTGTTTAAACTAGACTTTATAAATTATTTCTGAAAAAAATTTATTTTACTACTTGCAAAATGGGGCTGCGGCAGCAGATAAGCTTTTTTGTGTTGGACCTATGAATGCCATATCAATGTAATCTTTCTGTATAGGGTATATTATAGAAAAAACAGTCAGAATAAACTGAAAAATAGCTAACCAACACAAAATAGCACATGAAAGGTCTCTGGATTTCATAGAAAAAGTCACAAGATTGAAAATATCCCCCATTTCTTGCTGTAGATTTGGCCGTTTTTCCTTATTTTGCACATGAGTCTTGAACCAATTTTCATCTAAAGTGCAATGACTAGTCTTTTTGCTGTTAAATTCTGTTCATCATCATCATCTCATACTAAATACACCTTTATTGTTGCAAGTTATTGCATTTTTTACATTTTTTTACCCTCAAACATTAGTTTTTAGTGATGTGTAGGGAAAAAGCATTTTGAAATTACACCATTTATCCACTCCTAAACACTATTTATAACATATTTTTCATATGAATATGGTGTTTTTTTGTTTTATTTTGTAAGCTTATTATGTATTTAACATTTTAAAGCCCTTTTGGTCTCATCATTTTATTTCCTTTCTTAAAAAATTCTCATGGCCATACATGTACCCCTCAATAAGGCTAAAATGGCTAATTTTCCTATCCGCAAATATGGGAAAGGGTCAAAATTTGAAACCATGCAGATATTTCACTGAAACTTGTGTTTTCCATGCTCAGAAGGGATAATGTTATTGATTTCAGCCATTAGTTTTGTGAACTTTTATGAAATAAAAATAATTTGGCCAAATAGGCCTCATGGATTTTCCTGGTGTATTTTCGATCAAAATTCTTATATGCAACTAGTGTTTTGTAGTGCTAATAATTTCACTATTGTTGGTCTGATCACTTTGAAACTTGGCAGTTCAGTTGGAAAAAGACTATTCTATGTGAAAATAATTTTATTTGACTGTCCGAGGCTTTTCTGAGGACTATTATTAGAGGGGTAAGAATGGCCTATTTACACCTCTTAGAATTATTTTGCAATGCCATTAATGGTTTTAAGTTGTTTAGATTAATAAGTTCTTTCAATTTCAGCCTTTATTTCATGAGTTTATCTCAATATTTGCCATATTTAGCCATATTTGTATGTCTATGGGATTTTCAATGGTAATAAGCCTGTTTTGTATTATTTTAATATTTATAGGGCCAATGCTTGCAGATTATGACTTCCAGAGGGCTACAACAGCTATAAATCTTCTTATATGATGTAAGGAAACTGTTTAAACTAGACTTTATAAATTATTTCTGAAAAAAATTTATTTTACTACTTGCAAAATGGGGCTGCGGCAGCAGATAAGCTTTTTTGTGTTGGACCTATGAATGCCATATCAATGTAATCTTTCTGTATAGGGTATATTATAGAAAAAACAGTCAGAATAAACTGAAAAATAGCTAACCAACACAAAATAGCACATGAAAGGTCTCTGGATTTCATAGAAAAAGTCACAAGATTGAAAATATCCCCCATTTCTTGCTGTAGATTTGGCCGTTTTTCCTTATTTTGCACATGAGTCTTGAACCAATTTTCATCTAAAGTGCAATGACTAGTCTTTTTGCTGTTAAATTCTGTTCATCATCATCATCTCATACTAAATACACCTTTATTGTTGCAAGTTATTGCATTTTTTACATTTTTTTACCCTCAAACATTAGTTTTTAGTGATGTGTAGGGAAAAAGCATTTTGAAATTACACCATTTATCCACTCCTAAACACTATTTATAACATATTTTTCATATGAATATGGTGTTTTTTTTGTTTTATTTTGTAAGCTTATTATGTATTTAACATTTTAAAGCCCTTTTGGTCTCATCATTTTATTTCCTTTCTTAAAAAATTCTCATGGCCATACATGTACCCCTCAATAAGGCTAAAATGGCTAATTTTCCTATCCGCAAATATGGGAAAGGGTCAAAATTTGAAACCATGCAGATATTTCACTGAAACTTGTGTTTTCCATGCTCAGAAGGGATAATGTTATTGATTTCAGCCATTAGTTTTGTGAACTTTTATGAAATAAAAATAATTTGGCCAAATAGGCCTCATGGATTTTCCTGGTGTATTTTCGATCAAAATTCTTATATGCAACTAGTGTTTTGTAGTGCTAATAATTTCACTATTGTTGGTCTGATCACTTTGAAACTTGGCAGTTCAGTTGGAAAAAGACTATTCTATGTGAAAATAATTTTATTTGACTGTCCGAGGCTTTTCTGAGGACTATTAGGTACGAGACCACAGTTAGCTCCCTTCAACTTTCGTTGTCCAATAATATAGTCCCTATTAAAACATAGTATTTCTTGTAAATGCTATTGTAATGTTAGTTTTTATGACTAAAGGATGAACTTGGAGTGAAATGAGAGATTAAAGATAGTATAAATTTATCAAACTTTAATTTTTTTGAAATTCATTGATAAAGTTGTGATTCGGCTAAGTGCAAAAAGGTGATTTTTTCATTTTTCAAGCACCTCTTTTCTGACCCTCTTAGGTGTAAATTTAAAAAAAAAATCAAAATTTTTTTAGATGGTAGGATTTTCTGAATTTTTAACTAATGTTCTGGAAGCTAATGAACTTTATGTGGCCAAAGTTTCATTTAAAAAGAAATGGTGCGATTTTTTTAATTTCACATAAGGCTATATTAAAAATGCATTAAAAATTTGGAAAAAATAACTATGGTCTCGGGCCTTATTAGAGGGGTAAGAATGGCCTATTTACACCTCTTAGAATTATTTTGCAATGCCATTAATGGTTTTAAGTTGTTTAGATTAATAAGTTCTTTCAATTTCAGCCTTTATTTCATGAGTTTATCTCAATATTTGCCATATTTAGCCATATTTGTATGTCTATGGGATTTTCAATGGTAATAAGCCTGTTTTGTATTATTTTAATATTTATAGGGCCAATGCTTGCAGATTATGACTTCCAGAGGGCTACAACAGCTATAAATCTTCTTATATGATGTAAGGAAACTGTTTAAACTAGACTTTATAAATTATTTCTGAAAAAAATTTATTTTACTACTTGCAAAATGGGGCTGCGGCAGCAGATAAGCTTTTTTGTGTTGGACCTATGAATGCCATATCAATGTAATCTTTCTGTATAGGGTATATTATAGAAAAAACAGTCAGAATAAACTGAAAAATAGCTAACCAACACAAAATAGCACATGAAAGGTCTCTGGATTTCATAGAAAAAGTCACAAGATTGAAAATATCCCCCATTTCTTGCTGTAGATTTGGCCGTTTTTCCTTATTTTGCACATGAGTCTTGAACCAATTTTCATCTAAAGTGCAATGACTAGTCTTTTTGCTGTTAAATTCTGTTCATCATCATCATCTCATACTAAATACACCTTTATTGTTGCAAGTTATTGCATTTTTTACATTTTTTTACCCTCAAACATTAGTTTTTAGTGATGTGTAGGGAAAAAGCATTTTGAAATTACACCATTTATCCACTCCTAAACACTATTTATAACATATTTTTCATATGAATATGGTGTTTTTTTTGTTTTATTTTGTAAGCTTATTATGTATTTAACATTTTAAAGCCCTTTTGGTCTCATCATTTTATTTCCTTTCTTAAAAAATTCTCATGGCCATACATGTACCCCTCAATAAGGCTAAAATGGCTAATTTTCCTATCCGCAAATATGGGAAAGGGTCAAAATTTGAAACCATGCAGATATTTCACTGAAACTTGTGTTTTCCATGCTCAGAAGGGATAATGTTATTGATTTCAGCCATTAGTTTTGTGAACTTTTATGAAATAAAAATAATTTGGCCAAATAGGCCTCATGGATTTTCCTGGTGTATTTTCGATCAAAATTCTTATATGCAACTAGTGTTTTGTAGTGCTAATAATTTCACTATTGTTGGTCTGATCACTTTGAAACTTGGCAGTTCAGTTGGAAAAAGACTATTCTATGTGAAAATAATTTTATTTGACTGTCCGAGGCTTTTCTGAGGACTTATTAGAGGGGTAAGAATGGCCTATTTACACCTCTTAGAATTATTTTGCAATGCCATTAATGGTTTTAAGTTGTTTAGATTAATAAGTTCTTTCAATTTCAGCCTTTATTTCATGAGTTTATCTCAATATTTGCCATATTTAGCCATATTTGTATGTCTATGGGATTTTCAATGGTAATAAGCCTGTTTTGTATTATTTTAATATTTATAGGGCCAATGCTTGCAGATTATGACTTCCAGAGGGCTACAACAGCTATAAATCTTCTTATATGATGTAAGGAAACTGTTTAAACTAGACTTTATAAATTATTTCTGAAAAAAATTTATTTTACTACTTGCAAAATGGGGCTGCGGCAGCAGATAAGCTTTTTTGTGTTGGACCTATGAATGCCATATCAATGTAATCTTTCTGTATAGGGTATATTATAGAAAAAACAGTCAGAATAAACTGAAAAATAGCTAACCAACACAAAATAGCACATGAAAGGTCTCTGGATTTCATAGAAAAAGTCACAAGATTGAAAATATCCCCCATTTCTTGCTGTAGATTTGGCCGTTTTTCCTTATTTTGCACATGAGTCTTGAACCAATTTTCATCTAAAGTGCAATGACTAGTCTTTTTGCTGTTAAATTCTGTTCATCATCATCATCTCATACTAAATACACCTTTATTGTTGCAAGTTATTGCATTTTTTACATTTTTTTACCCTCAATTATTAGTTTTTAGTGATGTGTAGGGAAAAAGCATTTTGAAATTACACCATTTATCCACTCCTAAACACTATTTATAACATATTTTTCATATGAATATGGTGTTTTTTTTGTTTTATTTTGTAAGCTTATTATGTATTTAACATTTTAAAGCCCTTTTGGTCTCATCATTTTATTTCCTTTCTTAAAAAATTCTCATGGCCATACATGTACCCCTCAATAAGGCTAAAATGGCTAATTTTCCTATCCGCAAATATGGGAAAGGGTCAAAATTTGAAACCATGCAGATATTTCACTGAAACTTGTGTTTTCCATGCTCAGAAGGGATAATGTTATTGATTTCAGCCATTAGTTTTGTGAACTTTTATGAAATAAAAATAATTTGGCCAAATAGGCCTCATGGATTTTCCTGGTGTATTTTGGATCAAAATTCTTATATGCAACTAGTGTTTTGTAGTGCTAATAATTTCACTATTGTTGGTCTGATCACTTTGAAACTTGGCAGTTCAGTTGGAAAAAGACTATTCTATGTGAAAATAATTTTATTTGACTGTCCGAGGCTTTTCTGAGGACTATTAGGTACGAGACCACAGTTAGCTCCCTTCAACTTTCGTTGTCCAATAATATAGTCCCTATTAAAACATAGTATTTCTTGTAAATGCTATTGTAATGTTAGTTTTTATGACTAAAGGATGAACTTGGAGTGAAATGAGAGATTAAAGATAGTATAAATTTATCAAACTTTAATTTTTTTGAAATTCATTGATAAAGTTGTGATTCGGCTAAGTGCAAAAAGGTGATTTTTTCATTTTTCAAGCACCTCTTTTCTGACCCTCTTAGGTGTAAATTTAAAAAAAAAATCAAAATTTTTTTAGATGGTAGGATTTTCTGAATTTTTAACTAATGTTCTGGAAGCTAATGAACTTTATGTGGCCAAAGTTTCATTTAAAAAGAAATGGTGCGATTTTTTTAATTTCACATAAGGCTATATTAAAAATGCATTAAAAATTTGGAAAAAATAACTATGGTCTCGGGCCTTATTAGAGGGGTAAGAATGGCCTATTTACACCTCTTAGAATTATTTTGCAATGCCATTAATGGTTTTAAGTTGTTTAGATTAATAAGTTCTTTCAATTTCAGCCTTTATTTCATGAGTTTATCTCAATATTTGCCATATTTAGCCATATTTGTATGTCTATGGGATTTTCAATGGTAATAAGCCTGTTTTGTATTATTTTAATATTTATAGGGCCAATGCTTGCAGATTATGACTTCCAGAGGGCTACAACAGCTATAAATCTTCTTATATGATGTAAGGAAACTGTTTAAACTAGACTTTATAAATTATTTCTGAAAAAAATTTATTTTACTACTTGCAAAATGGGGCTGCTGCAGCAGATAAGCTTTTTTGTGTTGGACCTATGAATGCCATATCAATGTAATCTTTCTGTATAGGGTATATTATAGAAAAAACAGTCAGAATAAACTGAAAAATAGCTAACCAACACAAAATAGCACATGAAAGGTCTCTGGATTTCATAGAAAAAGTCACAAGATTGAAAATATCCCCCATTTCTTGCTGTAGATTTGGCCGTTTTTCCTTATTTTGCACATGAGTCTTGAACCAATTTTCATCTAAAGTGCAATGACTAGTCTTTTTGCTGTTAAATTCTGTTCATCATCATCATCTCATACTAAATACACCTTTATTGTTGCAAGTTATTGCATTTTTTACATTTTTTTACCCTCAATTATTAGTTTTTAGTGATGTGTAGGGAAAAAGCATTTTGAAATTACACCATTTATCCACTCCTAAACACTATTTATAACATATTTTTCATATGAATATGGTGTTTTTTTTGTTTTATTTTGTAAGCTTATTATGTATTTAACATTTTAAAGCCCTTTTGGTCTCATCATTTTATTTCCTTTCTTAAAAAATTCTCATGGCCATACATGTACCCCTCAATAAGGCTAAAATGGCTAATTTTCCTATCCGCAAATATGGGAAAGGGTCAAAATTTGAAACCATGCAGATATTTCACTGAAACTTGTGTTTTCCATGCTCAGAAGGGATAATGTTATTGATTTCAGCCATTAGTTTTGTGAACTTTTATGAAATAAAAATAATTTGGCCAAATAGGCCTCATGGATTTTCCTGGTGTATTTTCGATCAAAATTCTTATATGCAACTAGTGTTTTGTAGTGCTAATAATTTCACTATTGTTGGTCTGATCACTTTGAAACTTGGCAGTTCAGTTGGAAAAAGACTATTCTATGTGAAAATAATTTTATTTGACTGTCCGAGGCTTTTCTGAGGACTATTAGGTACGAGACCACAGTTAGCTCCCTTCAACTTTCGTTGTCCAATAATATAGTCCCTATTAAAACATAGTATTTCTTGTAAATGCTATTGTAATGTTAGTTTTTATGACTAAAGGATGAACTTGGAGTGAAATGAGAGATTAAAGATAGTATAAATTTATCAAACTTTAATTTTTTTGAAATTCATTGATAAAGTTGTGATTCGGCTAAGTGCAAAAAGGTGATTTTTTCATTTTTCAAGCACCTCTTTTCTGACCCTCTTAGGTGTAAATTTAAAAAAAAAATCAAAATTTTTTTAGATGGTAGGATTTTCTGAATTTTTAACTAATGTTCTGGAAGCTAATGAACTTTATGTGGCCAAAGTTTCATTTAAAAAGAAATGGTGCGATTTTTTTAATTTCACATAAGGCTATATTAAAAATGCATTAAAAATTTGGAAAAAATAACTATGGTCTCGGGCCTTATTAGAGGGGTAAGAATGGCCTATTTACACCTCTTAGAATTATTTTGCAATGCCATTAATGGTTTTAAGTTGTTTAGATTAATAAGTTCTTTCAATTTCAGCCTTTATTTCATGAGTTTATCTCAATATTTGCCATATTTAGCCATATTTGTATGTCTATGGGATTTTCAATGGTAATAAGCCTGTTTTGTATTATTTTAATATTTATAGGGCCAATGCTTGCAGATTATGACTTCCAGAGGGCTACAACAGCTATAAATCTTCTTATATGATGTAAGGAAACTGTTTAAACTAGACTTTATAAATTATTTCTGAAAAAAATTTATTTTACTACTTGCAAAATGGGGCTGCGGCAGCAGATAAGCTTTTTTGTGTTGGACCTATGAATGCCATATCAATGTAATCTTTCTGTATAGGGTATATTATAGAAAAAACAGTCAGAATAAACTGAAAAATAGCTAACCAACACAAAATAGCACATGAAAGGTCTCTGGATTTCATAGAAAAAGTCACAAGATTGAAAATATCCCCCATTTCTTGCTGTAGATTTGGCCGTTTTTCCTTATTTTGCACATGAGTCTTGAACCAATTTTCATCTAAAGTGCAATGACTAGTCTTTTTGCTGTTAAATTCTGTTCATCATCATCATCTCATACTAAATACACCTTTATTGTTGCAAGTTATTGCATTTTTTACATTTTTTTACCCTCAAACATTAGTTTTTAGTGATGTGTAGGGAAAAAGCATTTTGAAATTACACCATTTATCCACTCCTAAACACTATTTATAACATATTTTTCATATGAATATGGTGTTTTTTTTGTTTTATTTTGTAAGCTTATTATGTATTTAACATTTTAAAGCCCTTTTGGTCTCATCATTTTATTTCCTTTCTTAAAAAATTCTCATGGCCATACATGTACCCCTCAATAAGGCTAAAATGGCTAATTTTCCTATCCGCAAATATGGGAAAGGGTCAAAATTTGAAACCATGCAGATATTTCACTGAAACTTGTGTTTTCCATGCTCAGAAGGGATAATGTTATTGATTTCAGCCATTAGTTTTGTGAACTTTTATGAAATAAAAATAATTTGGCCAAATAGGCCTCATGGATTTTCCTGGTGTATTTTGGATCAAAATTCTTATATGCAACTAGTGTTTTGTAGTGCTAATAATTTCACTATTGTTGGTCTGATCACTTTGAAACTTGGCAGTTCAGTTGGAAAAAGACTATTCTATGTGAAAATAATTTTATTTGACTGTCCGAGGCTTTTCTGAGGACTATTAGGTACGAGACCACAGTTAGCTCCCTTCAACTTTCGTTGTCCAATAATATAGTCCCTATTAAAACATAGTATTTCTTGTAAATGCTATTGTAATGTTAGTTTTTATGACTAAAGGATGAACTTGGAGTGAAATGAGAGATTAAAGATAGTATAAATTTATCAAACTTTAATTTTTTTGAAATTCATTGATAAAGTTGTGATTCGGCTAAGTGCAAAAAGGTGATTTTTTCATTTTTCAAGCACCTCTTTTCTGACCCTCTTAGGTGTAAATTTAAAAAAAAAATCAAAATTTTTTTAGATGGTAGGATTTTCTGAATTTTTAACTAATGTTCTGGAAGCTAATGAACTTTATGTGGCCAAAGTTTCATTTAAAAAGAAATGGTGCGATTTTTTTAATTTCACATAAGGCTATATTAAAAATGCATTAAAAATTTGGAAAAAATAACTATGGTCTCGGGCCT
This sequence comes from Arcuatula senhousia, assembly GCA_963971305.1. Lineage (NCBI taxonomy): Eukaryota > Metazoa > Mollusca > Bivalvia > Mytilida > Mytilidae > Arcuatula > Arcuatula senhousia. Next base: position 45,740 of record CAXARO010001403.1, read on the forward strand.
TATTAGAGGGGTAAGAATGGCCTATTTACACCTCTTAGAATTATTTTGCAATGCCATTAATGGTTTTAAGTTGTTTAGATTAATAAGTTCTTTCAATTTCAGCCTTTATTTCATGAGTTTATCTCAATATTTGCCATATTTAGCCATATTTGTATGTCTATGGGATTTTCAATGGTAATAAGCCTGTTTTGTATTATTTTAATATTTATAGGGCCAATGCTTGCAGATTATGACTTCCAGAGGGCTACAACAGCTATAAATCTTCTTATATGATGTAAGGAAACTGTTTAAACTAGACTTTATAAATTATTTCTGAAAAAAATTTATTTTACTACTTGCAAAATGGGGCTGCGGCAGCAGATAAGCTTTTTTGTGTTGGACCTATGAATGCCATATCAATGTAATCTTTCTGTATAGGGTATATTATAGAAAAAACAGTCAGAATAAACTGAAAAATAGCTAACCAACACAAAATAGCACATGAAAGGTCTCTGGATTTCATAGAAAAAGTCACAAGATTGAAAATATCCCCCATTTCTTGCTGTAGATTTGGCCGTTTTTCCTTATTTTGCACATGAGTCTTGAACCAATTTTCATCTAAAGTGCAATGACTAGTCTTTTTGCTGTTAAATTCTGTTCATCATCATCATCTCATACTAAATACACCTTTATTGTTGCAAGTTATTGCATTTTTTACATTTTTTTACCCTCAAACATTAGTTTTTAGTGATGTGTAGGGAAAAAGCATTTTGAAATTACACCATTTATCCACTCCTAAACACTATTTATAACATATTTTTCATATGAATATGGTGTTTTTTTGTTTTATTTTGTAAGCTTATTATGTATTTAACATTTTAAAGCCCTTTTGGTCTCATCATTTTATTTCCTTTCTTAAAAAATTCTCATGGCCATACATGTACCCCTCAATAAGGCTAAAATGGCTAATTTTCCTATCCGCAAATATGGGAAAGGGTCAAAATTTGAAACCATGCAGATATTTCACTGAAACTTGTGTTTTCCATGCTCAGAAGGGATAATGTTATTGATTTCAGCCATTAGTTTTGTGAACTTTTATGAAATAAAAATAATTTGGCCAAATAGGCCTCATGGATTTTCCTGGTGTATTTTCGATCAAAATTCTTATATGCAACTAGTGTTTTGTAGTGCTAATAATTTCACTATTGTTGGTCTGATCACTTTGAAACTTGGCAGTTCAGTTGGAAAAAGACTATTCTATGTGAAAATAATTTTATTTGACTGTCCGAGGCTTTTCTGAGGACTATTAGGTACGAGACCACAGTTAGCTCCCTTCAACTTTCGTTGTCCAATAATATAGTCCCTATTAAAACATAGTATTTCTTGTAAATGCTATTGTAATGTTAGTTTTTATGACTAAAGGATGAACTTGGAGTGAAATGAGAGATTAAAGATAGTATAAATTTATCAAACTTTAATTTTTTTGAAATTCATTGATAAAGTTGTGATTCGGCTAAGTGCAAAAAGGTGATTTTTTCATTTTTCAAGCACCTCTTTTCTGACCCTCTTAGGTGTAAATTTAAAAAAAAAATCAAAATTTTTTTAGATGGTAGGATTTTCTGAATTTTTAACTAATGTTCTGGAAGGTAATGAACTTTATGTGGCCAAAGTTTCATTTAAAAAGAAATGGTGCGATTTTTTTAATTTCACATAAGGCTATATTAAAAATGCATTAAAAATTTGGAAAAAATAACTATGGTCTCGGGCCTTATTAGAGGGGTAAGAATGGCCTATTTACACCTCTTAGAATTATTTTGCAATGCCATTAATGGTTTTAAGTTGTTTAGATTAATAAGTTCTTTCAATTTCAGCCTTTATTTCATGAGTTTATCTCAATATTTGCCATATTTAGCCATATTTGTATGTCTATGGGATTTTCAATGGTAATAAGCCTGTTTTGTATTATTTTAATATTTATAGGGCCAATGCTTGCAGATTATGACTTCCAGAGGGCTACAACAGCTATAAATCTTCTTATATGATGTAAGGAAACTGTTTAAACTAGACTTTATAAATTATTTCTGAAAAAAATTTATTTTACTACTTGCAAAATGGGGCTGCGGCAGCAGATAAGCTTTTTTGTGTTGGACCTATGAATGCCATATCAATGTAATCTTTCTGTATAGGGTATATTATAGAAAAAACAGTCAGAATAAACTGAAAAATAGCTAACCAACACAAAATAGCACATGAAAGGTCTCTGGATTTCATAGAAAAAGTCACAAGATTGAAAATATCCCCCATTTCTTGCTGTAGATTTGGCCGTTTTTCCTTATTTTGCACATGAGTCTTGAACCAATTTTCATCTAAAGTGCAATGACTAGTCTTTTTGCTGTTAAATTCTGTTCATCATCATCATCTCATACTAAATACACCTTTATTGTTGCAAGTTATTGCATTTTTTACATTTTTTTACCCTCAAACATTAGTTTTTAGTGATGTGTAGGGAAAAAGCATTTTGAAATTACACCATTTATCCACTCCTAAACACTATTTATAACATATTTTTCATATGAATATGGTGTTTTTTTGTTTTATTTTGTAAGCTTATTATGTATTTAACATTTTAAAGCCCTTTTGGTCTCATCATTTTATTTCCTTTCTTAAAAAATTCTCATGGCCATACATGTACCCCTCAATAAGGCTAAAATGGCTAATTTTCCTATCCGCAAATATGGGAAAGGGTCAAAATTTGAAACCATGCAGATATTTCACTGAAACTTGTGTTTTCCATGCTCAGAAGGGATAATGTTATTGATTTCAGCCATTAGTTTTGTGAACTTTTATGAAATAAAAATAATTTGGCCAAATAGGCCTCATGGATTTTCCTGGTGTATTTTCGATCAAAATTCTTATATGCAACTAGTGTTTTGTAGTGCTAATAATTTCACTATTGTTGGTCTGATCACTTTGAAACTTGGCAGTTCAGTTGGAAAAAGACTATTCTATGTGAAAATAATTTTATTTGACTGTCCGAGGCTTTTCTGAGGACTATTTATTAGAGGGGTAAGAATGGCCTATTTACACCTCTTAGAATTATTTTGCAATGCCATTAATGGTTTTAAGTTGTTTAGATTAATAAGTTCTTTCAATTTCAGCCTTTATTTCATGAGTTTATCTCAATATTTGCCATATTTAGCCATATTTGTATGTCTATGGGATTTTCAATGGTAATAAGCCTGTTTTGTATTATTTTAATATTTATAGGGCCAATGCTTGCAGATTATGACTTCCAGAGGGCTACAACAGCTATAAATCTTCTTATATGATGTAAGGAAACTGTTTAAACTAGACTTTATAAATTATTTCTGAAAAAAATTTATTTTACTACTTGCAAAATGGGGCTGCGGCAGCAGATAAGCTTTTTTGTGTTGGACCTATGAATGCCATATCAATGTAATCTTTCTGTATAGGGTATATTATAGAAAAAACAGTCAGAATAAACTGAAAAATAGCTAACCAACACAAAATAGCACATGAAAGGTCTCTGGATTTCATAGAAAAAGTCACAAGATTGAAAATATCCCCCATTTCTTGCTGTAGATTTGGCCGTTTTTCCTTATTTTGCACATGAGTCTTGAACCAATTTTCATCTAAAGTGCAATGACTAGTCTTTTTGCTGTTAAATTCTGTTCATCATCATCATCTCATACTAAATACACCTTTATTGTTGCAAGTTATTGCATTTTTTACATTTTTTTACCCTCAAACATTAGTTTTTAGTGATGTGTAGGGAAAAAGCATTTTGAAATTACACCATTTATCCACTCCTAAACACTATTTATAACATATTTTTCATATGAATATGGTGTTTTTTTGTTTTATTTTGTAAGCTTATTATGTATTTAACATTTTAAAGCCCTTTTGGTCTCATCATTTTATTTCCTTTCTTAAAAAATTCTCATGGCCATACATGTACCCCTCAATAAGGCTAAAATGGCTAATTTTCCTATCCGCAAATATGGGAAAGGGTCAAAATTTGAAACCATGCAGATATTTCACTGAAACTTGTGTTTTCCATGCTCAGAAGGGATAATGTTATTGATTTCAGCCATTAGTTTTGTGAACTTTTATGAAATAAAAATAATTTGGCCAAATAGGCCTCATGGATTTTCCTGGTGTATTTTCGATCAAAATTCTTATATGCAACTAGTGTTTTGTAGTGCTAATAATTTCACTATTGTTGGTCTGATCACTTTGAAACTTGGCAGTTCAGTTGGAAAAAGACTATTCTATGTGAAAATAATTTTATTTGACTGTCCGAGGCTTTTCTGAGGACTATTAATTAGAGGGGTAAGAATGGCCTATTTACACCTCTTAGAATTATTTTGCAATGCCATTAATGGTTTTAAGTTGTTTAGATTAATAAGTTCTTTCAATTTCAGCCTTTATTTCATGAGTTTATCTCAATATTTGCCATATTTAGCCATATTTGTATGTCTATGGGATTTTCAATGGTAATAAGCCTGTTTTGTATTATTTTAATATTTATAGGGCCAATGCTTGCAGATTATGACTTCCAGAGGGCTACAACAGCTATAAATCTTCTTATATGATGTAAGGAAACTGTTTAAACTAGACTTTATAAATTATTTCTGAAAAAAATTTATTTTACTACTTGCAAAATGGGGCTGCGGCAGCAGATAAGCTTTTTTGTGTTGGACCTATGAATGCCATATCAATGTAATCTTTCTGTATAGGGTATATTATAGAAAAAACAGTCAGAATAAACTGAAAAATAGCTAACCAACACAAAATAGCACATGAAAGGTCTCTGGATTTCATAGAAAAAGTCACAAGATTGAAAATATCCCCCATTTCTTGCTGTAGATTTGGCCGTTTTTCCTTATTTTGCACATGAGTCTTGAACCAATTTTCATCTAAAGTGCAATGACTAGTCTTTTTGCTGTTAAATTCTGTTCATCATCATCATCTCATACTAAATACACCTTTATTGTTGCAAGTTATTGCATTTTTTACATTTTTTTACCCTCAAACATTAGTTTTTAGTGATGTGTAGGGAAAAAGCATTTTGAAATTACACCATTTATCCACTCCTAAACACTATTTATAACATATTTTTCATATGAATATGGTGTTTTTTTTGTTTTATTTTGTAAGCTTATTATGTATTTAACATTTTAAAGCCCTTTTGGTCTCATCATTTTATTTCCTTTCTTAAAAAATTCTCATGGCCATACATGTACCCCTCAATAAGGCTAAAATGGCTAATTTTCCTATCCGCAAATATGGGAAAGGGTCAAAATTTGAAACCATGCAGATATTTCACTGAAACTTGTGTTTTCCATGCTCAGAAGGGATAATGTTATTGATTTCAGCCATTAGTTTTGTGAACTTTTATGAAATAAAAATAATTTGGCCAAATAGGCCTCATGGATTTTCCTGGTGTATTTTCGATCAAAATTCTTATATGCAACTAGTGTTTTGTAGTGCTAATAATTTCACTATTGTTGGTCTGATCACTTTGAAACTTGGCAGTTCAGTTGGAAAAAGACTATTCTATGTGAAAATAATTTTATTTGACTGTCCGAGGCTTTTCTGAGGACTATTATAGAGGGGTAAGAATGGCCTATTTACACCTCTTAGAATTATTTTGCAATGCCATTAATGGTTTTAAGTTGTTTAGATTAATAAGTTCTTTCAATTTCAGCCTTTATTTCATGAGTTTATCTCAATATTTGCCATATTTAGCCATATTTGTATGTCTATGGGATTTTCAATGGTAATAAGCCTGTTTTGTATTATTTTAATATTTATAGGGCCAATGCTTGCAGATTATGACTTCCAGAGGGCTACAACAGCTATAAATCTTCTTATATGATGTAAGGAAACTGTTTAAACTAGACTTTATAAATTATTTCTGAAAAAAATTTATTTTACTACTTGCAAAATGGGGCTGCGGCAGCAGATAAGCTTTTTTGTGTTGGACCTATGAATGCCATATCAATGTAATCTTTCTGTATAGGGTATATTATAGAAAAAACAGTCAGAATAAACTGAAAAATAGCTAACCAACACAAAATAGCACATGAAAGGTCTCTGGATTTCATAGAAAAAGTCACAAGATTGAAAATATCCCCCATTTCTTGCTGTAGATTTGGCCGTTTTTCCTTATTTTGCACATGAGTCTTGAACCAATTTTCATCTAAAGTGCAATGACTAGTCTTTTTGCTGTTAAATTCTGTTCATCATCATCATCTCATACTAAATACACCTTTATTGTTGCAAGTTATTGCATTTTTTACATTTTTTTACCCTCAAACATTAGTTTTTAGTGATGTGTAGGGAAAAAGCATTTTGAAATTACACCATTTATCCACTCCTAAACACTATTTATAACATATTTTTCATATGAATATGGTGTTTTTTTGTTTTATTTTGTAAGCTTATTATGTATTTAACATTTTAAAGCCCTTTTGGTCTCATCATTTTATTTCCTTTCTTAAAAAATTCTCATGGCCATACATGTACCCCTCAATAAGGCTAAAATGGCTAATTTTCCTATCCGCAAATATGGGAAAGGGTCAAAATTTGAAACCATGCAGATATTTCACTGAAACTTGTGTTTTCCATGCTCAGAAGGGATAATGTTATTGATTTCAGCCATTAGTTTTGTGAACTTTTATGAAATAAAAATAATTTGGCCAAATAGGCCTCATGGATTTTCCTGGTGTATTTTCGATCAAAATTCTTATATGCAACTAGTGTTTTGTAGTGCTAATAATTTCACTATTGTTGGTCTGATCACTTTGAAACTTGGCAGTTCAGTTGGAAAAAGACTATTCTATGTGAAAATAATTTTATTTGACTGTCCGAGGCTTTTCTGAGGACTATTAGGTACGAGACCACAGTTAGCTCCCTTCAACTTTCGTTGTCCAATAATATAGTCCCTATTAAAACATAGTATTTCTTGTAAATGCTATTGTAATGTTAGTTTTTATGACTAAAGGATGAACTTGGAGTGAAATGAGAGATTAAAGATAGTATAAATTTATCAAACTTTAATTTTTTTGAAATTCATTGATAAAGTTGTGATTCGGCTAAGTGCAAAAAGGTGATTTTTTCATTTTTCAAGCACCTCTTTTCTGACCCTCTTAGGTGTAAATTTAAAAAAAAAATCAAAATTTTTTTAGATGGTAGGATTTTCTGAATTTTTAACTAATGTTCTGGAAGCTAATGAACTTTATGTGGCCAAAGTTTCATTTAAAAAGAAATGGTGCGATTTTTTTAATTTCACATAAGGCTATATTAAAAATGCATTAAAAATTTGGAAAAAATAACTATGGTCTCGGGCCTTATTAGAGGGGTAAGAATGGCCTATTTACACCTCTTAGAATTATTTTGCAATGCCATTAATGGTTTTAAGTTGTTTAGATTAATAAGTTCTTTCAATTTCAGCCTTTATTTCATGAGTTTATCTCAATATTTGCCATATTTAGCCATATTTGTATGTCTATGGGATTTTCAATGGTACAGTAGTCCCCCTCACGAGAGACCACTCATTTGTAAGACCACCCCTTTTCAAAGGCCACATTTCTCTTGCATTAACTCATTTGTGAACAAAAGTACCTCATTTGGAAGACCACCCCTTTAACCTGACCAAAGACCACCCTTTTGAGTCAAAAATGATCAATTTCCTCCTCTTGAAAGACCACTTTTTTAAACTATATATATTTCATATACTAAATACTACAGAAAAAATGCCATTTCTAAATATAATTTTTTGACACAATATAAGAAGGAGTAAAGACATTTTATTTTCAAAATGTAGATATTGCATTTCTATAAGAAACCAAGCTTTCAAAAGTGACTCTAGCCACTTTAACCTTCCTTTTGATTTAAAAAATATTTTTAAAACAACAAACTTCTTTGTCCAAGTTGAGACCCATTACTTCCCCAAATAACAATTGTTGACAAAAGTAAGTTAATTAATATAAATAAGGCCTTCATATTGTTTTCTTTTATGAAAGGGGATATTGAATGGCTTCAATTAGTTAAATAAACAGTTATGACACTTACTGATGACAAACTAATAAAATTTTACATAAACAGGTACATGTAATATACCATGATAATACATGTACATGTACACAAACAGAGGTACATAAAACAGATCTAAATAAGAAATGTTTATTTTTTTTCTTTATTATTAATTTCATTATCAGTCATATCAGTATATAGCCAAAAATTATTAACTGAAATAATCAATAAATTTGATTTGCACCCATACAATTACACTTAATACACAAGGTATAGTACAATCAATATTGGGAAGTTACTTTTTCTTTGAAATGTTCAATTCCTTTTGAGAGACCACCCCTTTTGTAAGACCACTTTTCAGTTGCAAATAGGGTGGTCTTTCAAGAGGGGGACTACTGTAATAAGCCTGTTTTGTATTATTTTAATATTTATAGGGCCAATGCTTGCAGATTATGACTTCCAGAGGGCTACAACAGCTATAAATCTTCTTATATGATGTAAGGAAACTGTTTAAACTAGACTTTATAAATTATTTCTGAAAAAAATTTATTTTACTACTTGCAAAATGGGGCTGCGGCAGCAGATAAGCTTTTTTGTGTTGGACCTATGAATGCCATATCAATGTAATCTTTCTGTATAGGGTATATTATAGAAAAAACAGTCAGAATAAACTGAAAAATAGCTAACCAACACAAAATAGCACATGAAAGGTCTCTGGATTTCATAGAAAAAGTCACAAGATTGAAAATATCCCCCATTTCTTGCTGTAGATTTGGCCGTTTTTCCTTATTTTGCACATGAGTCTTGAACCAATTTTCATCTAAAGTGCAATGACTAGTCTTTTTGCTGTTAAATTCTGTTCATCATCATCATCTCATACTAAATACACCTTTATTGTTGCAAGTTATTGCATTTTTTACATTTTTTTACCCTCAAACATTAGTTTTTAGTGATGTGTAGGGAAAAAGCATTTTGAAATTACACCATTTATCCACTCCTAAACACTATTTATAACATATTTTTCATATGAATATGGTGTTTTTTTGTTTTATTTTGTAAGCTTATTATGTATTTAACATTTTAAAGCCCTTTTGGTCTCATCATTTTATTTCCTTTCTTAAAAAATTCTCATGGCCATACATGTACCCCTCAATAAGGCTAAAATGGCTAATTTTCCTATCCGCAAATATGGGAAAGGGTCAAAATTTGAAACCATGCAGATATTTCACTGAAACTTGTGTTTTCCATGCTCAGAAGGGATAATGTTATTGATTTCAGCCATTAATTTTGTGAACTTTTATGAAATAAAAATAATTTGGCCAAATAGGCCTCATGGATTTTCCTGGTGTATTTTCGATCAAAATTCTTATATGCAACTAGTGTTTTGTAGTGCTAATAATTTCACTATTGTTGGTCTGATCACTTTGAAACTTGGCAGTTCAGTTGGAAAAAGACTATTCTATGTGAAAATAATTTTATTTGACTGTCCGAGGCTTTTCTGAGGACTATTAAATAAATAGGTACGAGACCACAGTTAGCTCCCTTCAACTTTCGTTGTCCAATAATATAGTCCCTATTAAAACATAGTATTTCTTGTAAATGCTATTGTAATGTTAGTTTTTATGACTAAAGGATGAACTTGGAGTGAAATGAGAGATTAAAGATAGTATAAATTTATCAAACTTTAATTTTTTTGAAATTCATTGATAAAGTTGTGATTCGGCTAAGTGCAAAAAGGTGATTTTTTCATTTTTCAAGCACCTCTTTTCTGACCCTCTTAGGTGTAAATTTAAAAAAAAAATCAAAATTTTTTTAGATGGTAGGATTTTCTGAATTTTTAACTAATGTTCTGGAAGCTAATGAACTTTATGTGGCCAAAGTTTCATTTAAAAAGAAATGGTGCGATTTTTTTAATTTCACATAAGGCTATATTAAAAATGCATTAAAAATTTGGAAAAAATAACTATGGTCTCGGGCCTTATTAGAGGGGTAAGAATGGCCTATTTACACCTCTTAGAATTATTTTGCAATGCCATTAATGGTTTTAAGTTGTTTAGATTAATAAGTTCTTTCAATTTCAGCCTTTATTTCATGAGTTTATCTCAATATTTGCCATATTTAGCCATATTTGTATGTCTATGGGATTTTCAATGGTAATAAGCCTGTTTTGTATTATTTTAATATTTATAGGGCCAATGCTTGCAGATTATGACTTCCAGAGGGCTACAACAGCTATAAATCTTCTTATATGATGTAAGGAAACTGTTTAAACTAGACTTTATAAATTATTTCTGAAAAAAATTTATTTTACTACTTGCAAAATGGGGCTGCGGCAGCAGATAAGCTTTTTTGTGTTGGACCTATGAATGCCATATCAATGTAATCTTTCTGTATAGGGTATATTATAGAAAAAACAGTCAGAATAAACTGAAAAATAGCTAACCAACACAAAATAGCACATGAAAGGTCTCTGGATTTCATAGAAAAAGTCACAAGATTGAAAATATCCCCCATTTCTTGCTGTAGATTTGGCCGTTTTTCCTTATTTTGCACATGAGTCTTGAACCAATTTTCATCTAAAGTGCAATGACTAGTCTTTTTGCTGTTAAATTCTGTTCATCATCATCATCTCATACTAAATACACCTTTATTGTTGCAAGTTATTGCATTTTTTACATTTTTTTACCCTCAAACATTAGTTTTTAGTGATGTGTAGGGAAAAAGCATTTTGAAATTACACCATTTATCCACTCCTAAACACTATTTATAACATATTTTTCATATGAATATGGTGTTTTTTTTGTTTTATTTTGTAAGCTTATTATGTATTTAACATTTTAAAGCCCTTTTGGTCTCATCATTTTATTTCCTTTCTTAAAAAATTCTCATGGCCATACATGTACCCCTCAATAAGGCTAAAATGGCTAATTTTCCTATCCGCAAATATGGGAAAGGGTCAAAATTTGAAACCATGCAGATATTTCACTGAAACTTGTGTTTTCCATGCTCAGAAGGGATAATGTTATTGATTTCAGCCATTAGTTTTGTGAACTTTTATGAAATAAAAATAATTTGGCCAAATAGGCCTCATGGATTTTCCTGGTGTATTTTCGATCAAAATTCTTATATGCAACTAGTGTTTTGTAGTGCTAATAATTTCACTATTGTTGGTCTGATCACTTTGAAACTTGGCAGTTCAGTTGGAAAAAGACTATTCTATGTGAAAATAATTTTATTTGACTGTCCGAGGCTTTTCTGAGGACTATTAGGTACGAGACCACAGTTAGCTCCCTTCAACTTTCGTTGTCCAATAATATAGTCCCTATTAAAACATAGTATTTCTTGTAAATGCTATTGTAATGTTAGTTTTTATGACTAAAGGATGAACTTGGAGTGAAATGAGAGATTAAAGATAGTATAAATTTATCAAACTTTAATTTTTTTGAAATTCATTGATAAAGTTGTGATTCGGCTAAGTGCAAAAAGGTGATTTTTTCATTTTTCAAGCACCTCTTTTCTGACCCTCTTAGGTGTAAATTTAAAAAAAAAATCAAAATTTTTTTAGATGGTAGGATTTTCTGAATTTTTAACTAATGTTCTGGAAGCTAATGAACTTTATGTGGCCAAAGTTTCATTTAAAAAGAAATGGTGCGATTTTTTTAATTTCACATAAGGCTATATTAAAAATGCATTAAAAATTTGGAAAAAATAACTATGGTCTCGGGCCTTATTAGAGGGGTAAGAATGGCCTATTTACACCTCTTAGAATTATTTTGCAATGCCATTAATGGTTTTAAGTTGTTTAGATTAATAAGTTCTTTCAATTTCAGCCTTTATTTCATGAGTTTATCTCAATATTTGCCATATTTAGCCATATTTGTATGTCTATGGGATTTTCAATGGTAATAAGCCTGTTTTGTATTATTTTAATATTTATAGGGCCAATGCTTGCAGATTATGACTTCCAGAGGGCTACAACAGCTATAAATCTTCTTATATGATGTAAGGAAACTGTTTAAACTAGACTTTATAAATTATTTCTGAAAAAAATTTATTTTACTACTTGCAAAATGGGGCTGCGGCAGCAGATAAGCTTTTTTGTGTTGGACCTATGAATGCCATATCAATGTAATCTTTCTGTATAGGGTATATTATAGAAAAAACAGTCAGAATAAACTGAAAAATAGCTAACCAACACAAAATAGCACATGAAAGGTCTCTGGATTTCATAGAAAAAGTCACAAGATTGAAAATATCCCCCATTTCTTGCTGTAGATTTGGCCGTTTTTCCTTATTTTGCACATGAGTCTTGAACCAATTTTCATCTAAAGTGCAATGACTAGTCTTTTTGCTGTTAAATTCTGTTCATCATCATCATCTCATACTAAATACACCTTTATTGTTGCAAGTTATTGCATTTTTTACATTTTTTACCCTCAAACATTAGTTTTTAGTGATGTGTAGGGAAAAAGCATTTTGAAATTACACCATTTATCCACTCCTAAACACTATTTATAACATATTTTTCATATGAATATGGTGTTTTTTTGTTTTATTTTGTAAGCTTATTATGTATTTAACATTTTAAAGCCCTTTTGGTCTCATCATTTTATTTCCTTTCTTAAAAAATTCTCATGGCCATACATGTACCCCTCAATAAGGCTAAAATGGCTAATTTTCCTATCCGCAAATATGGGAAAGGGTCAAAATTTGAAACCATGCAGATATTTCACTGAAACTTGTGTTTTCCATGCTCAGAAGGGATAATGTTATTGATTTCAGCCATTAGTTTTGTGAACTTTTATGAAATAAAAATAATTTGGCCAAATAGGCCTCATGGATTTTCCTGGTGTATTTTCGATCAAAATTCTTATATGCAACTAGTGTTTTGTAGTGCTAATAATTTCACTATTGTTGGTCTGATCACTTTGAAACTTGGCAGTTCAGTTGGAAAAAGACTATTCTATGTGAAAATAATTTTATTTGACTGTCCGAGGCTTTTCTGAGGACTATTAGGTACGAGACCACAGTTAGCTCCCTTCAACTTTCGTTGTCCAATAATATAGTCCCTATTAAAACATAGTATTTCTTGTAAATGCTATTGTAATGTTAGTTTTTATGACTAAAGGATGAACTTGGAGTGAAATGAGAGATTAAAGATAGTATAAATTTATCAAACTTTAATTTTTTTGAAATTCATTGATAAAGTTGTGATTCGGCTAAGTGCAAAAAGGTGATTTTTTCATTTTTCAAGCACCTCTTTTCTGACCCTCTTAGGTGTAAATTTAAAAAAAAAATCAAAATTTTTTTAGATGGTAGGATTTTCTGAATTTTTAACTAATGTTCTGGAAGCTAATGAACTTTATGTGGCCAAAGTTTCATTTAAAAAGAAATGGTGCGATTTTTTTAATTTCACATAAGGCTATATTAAAAATGCATTAAAAATTTGGAAAAAATAACTATGGTCTCGGGCCTTATTAGAGGGGTAAGAATGGCCTATTTACACCTCTTAGAATTATTTTGCAATGCCATTAATGGTTTTAAGTTGTTTAGATTAATAAGTTCTTTCAATTTCAGCCTTTATTTCATGAGTTTATCTCAATATTTGCCATATTTAGCCATATTTGTATGTCTATGGGATTTTCAATGGTAATAAGCCTGTTTTGTATTATTTTAATATTTATAGGGCCAATGCTTGCAGATTATGACTTCCAGAGGGCTACAACAGCTATAAATCTTCTTATATGATGTAAGGAAACTGTTTAAACTAGACTTTATAAATTATTTCTGAAAAAAATTTATTTTACTACTTGCAAAATGGGGCTGCGGCAGCAGATAAGCTTTTTTGTGTTGGACCTATGAATGCCATATCAATGTAATCTTTCTGTATAGGGTATATTATAGAAAAAACAGTCAGAATAAACTGAAAAATAGCTAACCAACACAAAATAGCACATGAAAGGTCTCTGGATTTCATAGAAAAAGTCACAAGATTGAAAATATCCCCCATTTCTTGCTGTAGATTTGGCCGTTTTTCCTTATTTTGCACATGAGTCTTGAACCAATTTTCATCTAAAGTGCAATGACTAGTCTTTTTGCTGTTAAATTCTGTTCATCATCATCATCTCATACTAAATACACCTTTATTGTTGCAAGTTATTGCATTTTTTACATTTTTTTACCCTCAAACATTAGTTTTTAGTGATGTGTAGGGAAAAAGCATTTTGAAATTACACCATTTATCCACTCCTAAACACTATTTATAACATATTTTTCATATGAATATGGTGTTTTTTTGTTTTATTTTGTAAGCTTATTATGTATTTAACATTTTAAAGCCCTTTTGGTCTCATCATTTTATTTCCTTTCTTAAAAAATTCTCATGGCCATACATGTACCCCTCAATAAGGCTAAAATGGCTAATTTTCCTATCCGCAAATATGGGAAAGGGTCAAAATTTGAAACCATGCAGATATTTCACTGAAACTTGTGTTTTCCATGCTCAGAAGGGATAATGTTATTGATTTCAGCCATTAGTTTTGTGAACTTTTATGAAATAAAAATAATTTGGCCAAATAGGCCTCATGGATTTTCCTGGTGTATTTTCGATCAAAATTCTTATATGCAACTAGTGTTTTGTAGTGCTAATAATTTCACTATTGTTGGTCTGATCACTTTGAAACTTGGCAGTTCAGTTGGAAAAAGACTATTCTATGTGAAAATAATTTTATTTGACTGTCCGAGGCTTTTCTGAGGACTATTTATTAGAGGGGTAAGAATGGCCTATTTACACCTCTTAGAATTATTTTGCAATGCCATTAATGGTTTTAAGTTGTTTAGATTAATAAGTTCTTTCAATTTCAGCCTTTATTTCATGAGTTTATCTCAATATTTGCCATATTTAGCCATATTTGTATGTCTATGGGATTTTCAATGGTAATAAGCCTGTTTTGTATTATTTTAATATTTATAGGGCCAATGCTTGCAGATTATGACTTCCAGAGGGCTACAACAGCTATAAATCTTCTTATATGATGTAAGGAAACTGTTTAAACTAGACTTTATAAATTATTTCTGAAAAAAATTTATTTTACTACTTGCAAAATGGGGCTGCGGCAGCAGATAAGCTTTTTTGTGTTGGACCTATGAATGCCATATCAATGTAATCTTTCTGTATAGGGTATATTATAGAAAAAACAGTCAGAATAAACTGAAAAATAGCTAACCAACACAAAATAGCACATGAAAGGTCTCTGGATTTCATAGAAAAAGTCACAAGATTGAAAATATCCCCCATTTCTTGCTGTAGATTTGGCCGTTTTTCCTTATTTTGCACATGAGTCTTGAACCAATTTTCATCTAAAGTGCAATGACTAGTCTTTTTGCTGTTAAATTCTGTTCATCATCATCATCTCATACTAAATACACCTTTATTGTTGCAAGTTATTGCATTTTTTACATTTTTTTACCCTCAAACATTAGTTTTTAGTGATGTGTAGGGAAAAAGCATTTTGAAATTACACCATTTATCCACTCCTAAACACTATTTATAACATATTTTTCATATGAATATGGTGTTTTTTTGTTTTATTTTGTAAGCTTATGTATTTAACATTTTAAAGCCCTTTTGGTCTCATCATTTTATTTCCTTTCTTAAAAAATTCTCATGGCCATACATGTACCCCTCAATAAGGCTAAAATGGCTAATTTTCCTATCCGCAAATATGGGAAAGGGTCAAAATTTGAAACCATGCAGATATTTCACTGAAACTTGTGTTTTCCATGCTCAGAAGGGATAATGTTATTGATTTCAGCCATTAGTTTTGTGAACTTTTATGAAATAAAAATAATTTGGCCAAATAGGCCTCATGGATTTTCCTGGTGTATTTTCGATCAAAATTCTTATATGCAACTAGTGTTTTGTAGTGCTAATAATTTCACTATTGTTGGTCTGATCACTTTGAAACTTGGCAGTTCAGTTGGAAAAAGACTATTCTATGTGAAAATAATTTTATTTGACTGTCCGAGGCTTTTCTGAGGACTATTAATTAGAGGGGTAAGAATGGCCTATTTACACCTCTTAGAATTATTTTGCAATGCCATTAATGGTTTTAAGTTGTTTAGATTAATAAGTTCTTTCAATTTCAGCCTTTATTTCATGAGTTTATCTCAATATTTGCCATATTTAGCCATATTTGTATGTCTATGGGATTTTCAATGGTAATAAGCCTGTTTTGTATTATTTTAATATTTATAGGGCCAATGCTTGCAGATTATGACTTCCAGAGGGCTACAACAGCTATAAATCTTCTTATATGATGTAAGGAAACTGTTTAAACTAGACTTTATAAATTATTTCTGAAAAAAATTTATTTTACTACTTGCAAAATGGGGCTGCGGCA
Source organism: Arcuatula senhousia (assembly GCA_963971305.1). Taxonomy (NCBI): domain Eukaryota; kingdom Metazoa; phylum Mollusca; class Bivalvia; order Mytilida; family Mytilidae; genus Arcuatula; species Arcuatula senhousia. The sequence goes on from CAXARO010001403.1 coordinate 62,182, forward strand.
GCAGATAAGCTTTTTTGTGTTGGACCTATGAATGCCATATCAATGTAATCTTTCTGTATAGGGTATATTATAGAAAAAACAGTCAGAATAAACTGAAAAATAGCTAACCAACACAAAATAGCACATGAAAGGTCTCTGGATTTCATAGAAAAAGTCACAAGATTGAAAATATCCCCCATTTCTTGCTGTAGATTTGGCCGTTTTTCCTTATTTTGCACATGAGTCTTGAACCAATTTTCATCTAAAGTGCAATGACTAGTCTTTTTGCTGTTAAATTCTGTTCATTATCATCATCTCATACTAAATACACCTTTATTGTTGCAAGTTATTGCATTTTTTACATTTTTTTACCCTCAAACATTAGTTTTTAGTGATGTGTAGGGAAAAAGCATTTTGAAATTACACCATTTATCCACTCCTAAACACTATTTATAACATATTTTTCATATGAATATGGTGTTTTTTTGTTTTATTTTGTAAGCTTATTATGTATTTAACATTTTAAAGCCCTTTTGGTCTCATCATTTTATTTCCTTTCTTAAAAAATTCTCATGGCCATACATGTACCCCTCAATAAGGCTAAAATGGCTAATTTTCCTATCCGCAAATATGGGAAAGGGTCAAAATTTGAAACCATGCAGATATTTCACTGAAACTTGTGTTTTCCATGCTCAGAAGGGATAATGTTATTGATTTCAGCCATTAGTTTTGTGAACTTTTATGAAATAAAAATAATTTGGCCAAATAGGCCTCATGGATTTTCCTGGTGTATTTTCGATCAAAATTCTTATATGCAACTAGTGTTTTGTAGTGCTAATAATTTCACTATTGTTGGTCTGATCACTTTGAAACTTGGCAGTTCAGTTGGAAAAAGACTATTCTATGTGAAAATAATTTTATTTGACTGTCCGAGGCTTTTCTGAGGACTTTTAGGTACGAGACCACAGTTAGCTCCCTTCAACTTTCGTTGTCCAATAATATAGTCCCTATTAAAACATAGTATTTCTTGTAAATGCTATTGTAATGTTAGTTTTTATGACTAAAGGATGAACTTGGAGTGAAATGAGAGATTAAAGATAGTATAAATTTATCAAACTTTAATTTTTTTGAAATTCATTGATAAAGTTGTGATTCGGCTAAGTGCAAAAAGGTGATTTTTTCATTTTTCAAGCACCTCTTTTCTGACCCTCTTAGGTGTAAATTTAAAAAAAAAATCAAAATTTTTTTAGATGGTAGGATTTTCTGAATTTTTAACTAATGTTCTGGAAGCTAATGAACTTTATGTGGCCAAAGTTTCATTTAAAAAGAAATGGTGCGATTTTTTTAATTTCACATAAGGCTATATTAAAAATGCATTAAAAATTTGGAAAAAATAACTATGGTCTCGGGCCTTATTAGAGGGGTAAGAATGGCCTATTTACACCTCTTAGAATTATTTTGCAATGCCATTAATGGTTTTAAGTTGTTTAGATTAATAAGTTCTTTCAATTTCAGCCTTTATTTCATGAGTTTATCTCAATATTTGCCATATTTAGCCATATTTGTATGTCTATGGGATTTTCAATGGTAATAAGCCTGTTTTGTATTATTTTAATATTTATAGGGCCAATGCTTGCAGATTATGACTTCCAGAGGGCTACAACAGCTATAAATCTTCTTATATGATGTAAGGAAACTGTTTAAACTAGACTTTATAAATTATTTCTGAAAAAAAATTATTTTACTACTTGCAAAATGGGGCTGCGGCAGCAGATAAGCTTTTTTGTGTTGGACCTATGAATGCCATATCAATGTAATCTTTCTGTATAGGGTATATTATAGAAAAAACAGTCAGAATAAACTGAAAAATAGCTAACCAACACAAAATAGCACATGAAAGGTCTCTGGATTTCATAGAAAAAGTCACAAGATTGAAAATATCCCCCATTTCTTGCTGTAGATTTGGCCGTTTTTCCTTATTTTGCACATGAGTCTTGAACCAATTTTCATCTAAAGTGCAATGACTAGTCTTTTTGCTGTTAAATTCTGTTCATCATCATCATCTCATACTAAATACACCTTTATTGTTGCAAGTTATTGCATTTTTTACATTTTTTTACCCTCAAACATTAGTTTTTAGTGATGTGTAGGGAAAAAGCATTTTGAAATTACACCATTTATCCACTCCTAAACACTATTTATAACATATTTTTCATATGAATATGGTGTTTTTTTGTTTTATTTTGTAAGCTTATTATGTATTTAACATTTTAAAGCCCTTTTGGTCTCATCATTTTATTTCCTTTCTTAAAAAATTCTCATGGCCATACATGTACCCCTCAATAAGGCTAAAATGGCTAATTTTCCTATCCGCAAATATGGGAAAGGGTCAAAATTTGAAACCATGCAGATATTTCACTGAAACTTGTGTTTTCCATGCTCAGAAGGGATAATGTTATTGATTTCAGCCATTAGTTTTGTGAACTTTTATGAAATAAAAATAATTTGGCCAAATAGGCCTCATGGATTTTCCTGGTGTATTTTCGATCAAAATTCTTATATGCAACTAGTGTTTTGTAGTGCTAATAATTTCACTATTGTTGGTCTGATCACTTTGAAACTTGGCAGTTCAGTTGGAAAAAGACTATTCTATGTGAAAATAATTTTATTTGACTGTCCGAGGCTTTTCTGAGGACTATTATTAGAGGGGTAAGAATGGCCTATTTACACCTCTTAGAATTATTTTGCAATGCCATTAATGGTTTTAAGTTGTTTAGATTAATAAGTTCTTTCAATTTCAGCCTTTATTTCATGAGTTTATCTCAATATTTGCCATATTTAGCCATATTTGTATGTCTATGGGATTTTCAATGGTAATAAGCCTGTTTTGTATTATTTTAATATTTATAGGGCCAATGCTTGCAGATTATGACTTCCAGAGGGCTACAACAGCTATAAATCTTCTTATATGATGTAAGGAAACTGTTTAAACTAGACTTTATAAATTATTTCTGAAAAAAATTTATTTTACTACTTGCAAAATGGGGCTGCGGCAGCAGATAAGCTTTTTTGTGTTGGACCTATGAATGCCATATCAATGTAATCTTTCTGTATAGGGTATATTATAGAAAAAACAGTCAGAATAAACTGAAAAATAGCTAACCAACACAAAATAGCACATGAAAGGTCTCTGGATTTCATAGAAAAAGTCACAAGATTGAAAATATCCCCCATTTCTTGCTGTAGATTTGGCCGTTTTTCCTTATTTTGCACATGAGTCTTGAACCAATTTTCATCTAAAGTGCAATGACTAGTCTTTTTGCTGTTAAATTCTGTTCATCATCATCATCTCATACTAAATACACCTTTATTGTTGCAAGTTATTGCATTTTTTACATTTTTTTACCCTCAAACATTAGTTTTTAGTGATGTGTAGGGAAAAAGCATTTTGAAATTACACCATTTATCCACTCCTAAACACTATTTATAACATATTTTTCATATGAATATGGTGTTTTTTTGTTTTATTTTGTAAGCTTATTATGTATTTAACATTTTAAAGCCCTTTTGGTCTCATCATTTTATTTCCTTTCTTAAAAAATTCTCATGGCCATACATGTACCCCTCAATAAGGCTAAAATGGCTAATTTTCCTATCCGCAAATATGGGAAAGGGTCAAAATTTGAAACCATGCAGATATTTCACTGAAACTTGTGTTTTCCATGCTCAGAAGGGATAATGTTATTGATTTCAGCCATTAGTTTTGTGAACTTTTATGAAATAAAAATAATTTGGCCAAATAGGCCTCATGGATTTTCCTGGTGTATTTTCGATCAAAATTCTTATATGCAACTAGTGTTTTGTAGTGCTAATAATTTCACTATTGTTGGTCTGATCACTTTGAAACTTGGCAGTTCAGTTGGAAAAAGACTATTCTATGTGAAAATAATTTTATTTGACTGTCCGAGGCTTTTCTGAGGACTATTATTAGAGGGGTAAGAATGGCCTATTTACACCTCTTAGAATTATTTTGCAATGCCATTAATGGTTTTAAGTTGTTTAGATTAATAAGTTCTTTCAATTTCAGCCTTTATTTCATGAGTTTATCTCAATATTTGCCATATTTAGCCATATTTGTATGTCTATGGGATTTTCAATGGTAATAAGCCTGTTTTGTATTATTTTAATATTTATAGGGCCAATGCTTGCAGATTATGACTTCCAGAGGGCTACAACAGCTATAAATCTTCTTATATGATGTAAGGAAACTGTTTAAACTAGACTTTATAAATTATTTCTGAAAAAAATTTATTTTACTACTTGCAAAATGGGGCTGCGGCAGCAGATAAGCTTTTTTGTGTTGGACCTATGAATGCCATATCAATGTAATCTTTCTGTATAGGGTATATTATAGAAAAAACAGTCAGAATAGACTGAAAAATAGCTAACCAACACAAAATAGCACATGAAAGGTCTCTGGATTTCATAGAAAAAGTCACAAGATTGAAAATATCCCCCATTTCTTGCTGTAGATTTGGCCGTTTTTCCTTATTTTGCACATGAGTCTTGAACCAATTTTCATCTAAAGTGCAATGACTAGTCTTTTTGCTGTTAAATTCTGTTCATCATCATCATCTCATACTAAATACACCTTTATTGTTGCAAGTTATTGCATTTTTTACATTTTTTTACCCTCAAACATTAGTTTTTAGTGATGTGTAGGGAAAAAGCATTTTGAAATTACACCATTTATCCACTCCTAAACACTATTTATAACATATTTTTCATATGAATATGGTGTTTTTTTGTTTTATTTTGTAAGCTTATTATGTATTTAACATTTTAAAGCCCTTTTGGTCTCATCATTTTATTTCCTTTCTTAAAAAATTCTCATGGCCATACATGTACCCCTCAATAAGGCTAAAATGGCTAATTTTCCTATCCGCAAATATGGGAAAGGGTCAAAATTTGAAACCATGCAGATATTTCACTGAAACTTGTGTTTTCCATGCTCAGAAGGGATAATGTTATTGATTTCAGCCATTAGTTTTGTGAACTTTTATGAAATAAAAATAATTTGGCCAAATAGGCCTCATGGATTTTCCTGGTGTATTTTCGATCAAAATTCTTATATGCAACTAGTGTTTTGTAGTGCTAATAATTTCACTATTGTTGGTCTGATCACTTTGAAACTTGGCAGTTCAGTTGGAAAAAGACTATTCTATGTGAAAATAATTTTATTTGACTGTCCGAGGCTTTTCTGAGGACTATTAGGTACGAGACCACAGTTAGCTCCCTTCAACTTTCGTTGTCCAATAATATAGTCCCTATTAAAACATAGTATTTCTTGTAAATGCTATTGTAATGTTAGTTTTTATGACTAAAGGATGAACTTGGAGTGAAATGAGAGATTAAAGATAGTATAAATTTATCAAACTTTAATTTTTTTGAAATTCATTGATAAAGTTGTGATTCGGCTAAGTGCAAAAAGGTGATTTTTTCATTTTTCAAGCACCTCTTTTCTGACCCTCTTAGGTGTAAATTTAAAAAAAAAATCAAAATTTTTTTAGATGGTAGGATTTTCTGAATTTTTAACTAATGTTCTGGAAGCTAATGAACTTTATGTGGCCAAAGTTTCATTTAAAAAGAAATGGTGCGATTTTTTTAATTTCACATAAGGCTATATTAAAAATGCATTAAAAATTTGGAAAAAATAACTATGGTCTCGGGCCTTATTAGAGGGGTAAGAATGGCCTATTTACACCTCTTAGAATTATTTTGCAATGCCATTAATGGTTTTAAGTTGTTTAGATTAATAAGTTCTTTCAATTTCAGCCTTTATTTCATGAGTTTATCTCAATATTTGCCATATTTAGCCATATTTGTATGTCTATGGGATTTTCAATGGTAATAAGCCTGTTTTGTATTATTTTAATATTTATAGGGCCAATGCTTGCAGATTATGACTTCCAGAGGGCTACAACAGCTATAAATCTTCTTATATGATGTAAGGAAACTGTTTAAACTAGACTTTATAAATTATTTCTGAAAAAAAATTTATTTTACTACTTGCAAAATGGGGCTGCGGCAGCAGATAAGCTTTTTTGTGTTGGACCTATGAATGCCATATCAATGTAATCTTTCTGTATAGGGTATATTATAGAAAAAACAGTCAGAATAAACTGAAAAATAGCTAACCAACACAAAATAGCACATGAAAGGTCTCTGGATTTCATAGAAAAAGTCACAAGATTGAAAATATCCCCCATTTCTTGCTGTAGATTTGGCCGTTTTTCCTTATTTTGCACATGAGTCTTGAACCAATTTTCATCTAAAGTGCAATGACTAGTCTTTTTGCTGTTAAATTCTGTTCATCATCATCATCTCATACTAAATACACCTTTATTGTTGCAAGTTATTGCATTTTTTACATTTTTTTACCCTCAAACATTAGTTTTTAGTGATGTGTAGGGAAAAAGCATTTTGAAATTACACCATTTATCCACTCCTAAACACTATTTATAACATATTTTTCATATGAATATGGTGTTTTTTTGTTTTATTTTGTAAGCTTATTATGTATTTAACATTTTAAAGCCCTTTTGGTCTCATCATTTTATTTCCTTTCTTAAAAAATTCTCATGGCCATACATGTACCCCTCAATAAGGCTAAAATGGCTAATTTTCCTATCCGCAAATATGGGAAAGGGTCAAAATTTGAAACCATGCAGATATTTCACTGAAACTTGTGTTTTCCATGCTCAGAAGGGATAATGTTATTGATTTCAGCCATTAGTTTTGTGAACTTTTATGAAATAAAAATAATTTGGCCAAATAGGCCTCATGGATTTTCCTGGTGTATTTTCGATCAAAATTCTTATATGCAACTAGTGTTTTGTAGTGCTAATAATTTCACTATTGTTGGTCTGATCACTTTGAAACTTGGCAGTTCAGTTGGAAAAAGACTATTCTATGTGAAAATAATTTTATTTGACTGTCCGAGGCTTTTCTGAGGACTATTAGGTACGAGACCACAGTTAGCTCCCTTCAACTTTCGTTGTCCAATAATATAGTCCCTATTAAAACATAGTATTTCTTGTAAATGCTATTGTAATGTTAGTTTTTATGACTAAAGGATGAACTTGGAGTGAAATGAGAGATTAAAGATAGTATAAATTTATCAAACTTTAATTTTTTTGAAATTCATTGATAAAGTTGTGATTCGGCTAAGTGCAAAAAGGTGATTTTTTCATTTTTCAAGCACCTCTTTTCTGACCCTCTTAGGTGTAAATTTAAAAAAAAAATCAAAATTTTTTTAGATGGTAGGATTTTCTGAATTTTTAACTAATGTTCTGGAAGCTAATGAACTTTATGTGGCCAAAGTTTCATTTAAAAAGAAATGGTGCGATTTTTTTAATTTCACATAAGGCTATATTAAAAATGCATTAAAAATTTGGAAAAAATAACTATGGTCTCGGGCCTCTATACTATCGCGCTAAGGATTGTGGGTAATATCCCCGAATTCGGGGATTGAATATCATTAAAATATTTCCCATGATCCTTAGCGCGATAGTATAGAGGTTAGTGTTGATAGACGCTCCCTCTGGTGATAGATTGGTAATGGCAGCAGACGTGTTTTTGTCAAAGCCAACTTAAAGTTAAAACTACGGGCTAGTTATGTTTCCCCCTAGCCTGTAACACAACATTGCCGTTTGAAAAGTTTAAGTTTTTCATTGGTTTTTCTTTTTTTTAACCGAGTTTCATTTTCCTTACGGTGGGGGGGGGGTTTCACTTAATCGGAATTATGGTATAGTGGTATGGGTATCGCCAGTAATTAAAAAACACACCCATTCATGAAATTGAAAAAGAAACTGTGTGGGACATGGGGCTTTGTTTTTTTTAGATTAAAACAATGAAATATATTAAAGAACAGGTTTTGCCTGCTTGAATATTTGGCTATACATGTATATATGCTCTATAAAAGCCTTCGTATGTTGAACTGAGTTGTATCATGGGTCTTTTGATAGTTTTACGCAATATTTCATTTTGATTTGTCTAAAGCGTTTTCTCAAGTTCCTGATCAAGGAGTGCAAAAATATGTCATAATAAATAATTGTCACGATTGGTAAGCAAGATTTAGCTTAAATTGTAAGCAATATGGTGTGTGAAGCACATCAAAATGTAGGTACCCCTCTTGAAAACCAATCTTGGTCAAATATGGGTGTGCGATTTTTTATTAAATTAACAATCTAAACTATGGCTTTCCTTACTCCACATACTTCCTAATATGGAGTAGGCATTGCCTAAATGCGAGCATAGCTAAAAGGAATAGAAGAAAATGAGATGTGGAATAAGTGTACGCGACACAACCTACATTATAAACGTATATTTTAAATATCCACAATGGAAAACAGCCCTATGTTTTGTTTATATAATGTATTTGGGGCGAGATGGTATGGGGCGATTAAGCTTCGAGACACGTTAGTTTCGTACGTGCATATAACCAAGACGAAACGAGCAGCTTATGTGTATTTAATATTTTAAGAATATTATTTTCTTGTAAAAAGCGCAATTTATTATTTTTTTAAGCATTATTTCTTTTCTTATAAATTATTTTCACATTCACTCCGGCCCTGTAAAAATAATAACCCTTTCCGGACCATAAAAAATCTAAATCAGCATTAGCAAATTTCTCGCGGAAACAAATACCGTAGAGCTCTCCGCTCCAGCGGGCACTTCGTGCCCGCTTGCGAGCTATGCTCGCTATTAATAGTGCGTGTATAAAGTTATACTAAGGTTAAAAGCAGAAAAGGTTTGGAAATAATCATTGGCACCCACATGCAATTGAGGAGGAAAAGGGGATTCAAGGCATATATTCAATTAACTGAAAATCTATCCAACTGAAGTGTTCAGCCCTCAGAAACACAACCCCTTGATACTAAAATACTAAAATGATATTGAAGATGAGTTACGAGTCTGGTCTTGAATGACTCGTAGTCCTCGATGTCTAGAATGTTTGGTGGCAAGTCGTATTTTCCAGTCTTAAATGGTTACTCAGTGTTCTTGTATTGTTCTCCAGTTGAGCCAACTCTTACAAATCGTCTATGGTATGTTTGCCTTATCTGTCTCGATGTTGTCCTAATATAGTCTGGAAGCAGTGTGTCATTTATTTTTATGTAGGATTTTGTGTAACATAAGTACACATGCTGTTTTTCGTAGCATTTGATAGTATAGCTTCAGATTTTTAAATATTGATGTGACGTACAGTTTCATGACCAGTCACCTGTTGAGTATTCCAAATATTCTCTAGCTATGAAACGGGCAGATTTTCGTTGATGTTAAGGTGACTTATTACTGGGTTTACAAAATAATATTGTCATTTTTTTTCTTTAACAACCATTATGATTCAAAATCCTCCCAGAGTATCCCACTCCGGTATCACCACTTTTGTATTTAGGACCACACCAAAACTATGAAATCATCCATATAAAATTCTAAATTGTCAGCCAACAAATGTTCCAGGGGGTATTTTCGGCTACCATTAACGCTGGCAAAGTGAAGATAGAATAAAATTCTGTGAGTGCATTTACTATGTAAAAAATCACACATTGTTAAAAAAAAAAAGGACTATAGCCGTTAACCCCCCACCTATTCTTTTTAATCCAGACGCATTTGGGGCTATTATTAATACTAGTTTTAAGCCACTCCAAACTTTTATCTCTGCAGGACTTTAAACATAAACCGTGCGACGTAATTTTTGTCTGTCTTCAGTTTGCAATGCAGCGGTCACAAAATGGCAGCGGTAAACGATAGTCTGATATCATGAGGTATAACCGGCTATATGTAAAATAATAACGGTGTACGGCCATTGACATTGGGGATAACAAAAGGAGAAACGGGAAGCTAGCAGACTAGGATAAGTCCACCTATGTACAATCTCTTCGTAAATGCACATGTATAATGGACTTCAGTTTGCCAGACCAAACAATAGCCACGAGTGTACCCTGTGTAAAACAAAGAGACATACACATGTAGATTTGTACTTTTGATTTTTTTTCCCTTTAGCTTTATGTTTCAAATGCTGCTGATGGGAGGTTACTCAATGAAATATTGCGTACAGCATTTCAAAATTTACTTTTTGATAATGATTAACCATAATTTTTATTCCCTATTTTATTATTCCATGTTCGTCATATTCTAATACTATTGTATTTTCATCCTTTGGGGTCCAGTGCATTGGATCAGTCTTGTATAGGCAAAACGTGAAAATATTTTTTTCTTGTAATTTTGACAAATTTACAAAGAACAAGTGGGAGTAAAACCCCTGATTCGTCAATGCGAGGATTCTTTACAAGTTATTGTGTTGTTTCAAAAATATTCAGTATGAGTGTAAAACGTTACTGTACCGTTCTTATTGGAGAAATCTACATGAAAGACATATGACTTTGGAAGACGATTGAAACAACAATTGTTTATATGCCATCATAGATTTGTATATTTCATGAATTTATCGCTTAAGGCTGTAAAACCTGGAATGTGGGCGATAAGTTTAGCTTAGATGACGGAGTTAAGTCACTAGACATGATTGACAGATGTCGAGAATTGAATGAAAAGAAAAAGTTTGAAAAAAAAACAACAAAACAAACATGTTGAATAAGCCACAGTTTTATAGATAAAGTAAAAATATGACAAGAAACATCAGCGACCAAGATACAAGCATAATTTGCGCTCGTTCGATTGCCAATACTAAACTTTACTTTTCTCTTATATGAAGATCATTATTCAAATAACTTATTTGGAAGCTGCTATTTAATATTTTGAACGGATCTGAATGCGCACCAGTATAGAGTTTCATATCATAACTAAGAGTGTGCAGTAGCGTAGCTTGCACTGAGGCAACCGAGGCACTTGCCTCGGTAGAAAAATTGACAAGTGAAAAAAATAAAAACATGGGGGGGATTCACTCTAAAAATTAAACAAAAGAACGTAGCTCAGAATGTTGCTTTGTTGTTGGTGTAAAATTAAAACAGTGACAGTTGGAGTCAAGTTTTTTGTTATAATTCCACTAGTCTTTGCTCAACATATTCTCGGGTACAAATGTATGAATTGCGTTCCGTAGCTTTCTTAATCTCTATAGAAAACCGGCATGTAGAGAACTCGGATGCATGTATATAGTGAAAGTCCGCATCCCGCACAGCTTTGTATAAATTAGAATAAAGGATCAAAGAATCTGGAAAGCCTTTAGCATTTTTGGAGGCAGGGTAGCCATAAGAACAACGCAAGTTTAAGAGTCCACACAGAGCTTGTGCGGGTACAGTCTCTCGATAAAGTATTTTTATGACAGTTGTATTGCTAAGCTCAGTGTTGACATAACGACTAATTCCTGTTGTTAGTACTAATATCCAATGTCTATTATCTACACATTACATTTTGTACATCTTAAAGTCCAGTGATGAAAGAAATCCGGGAAAGAAATACTTCATGTCAGAACCTGAAACCGAGCTATCTTTAGCACTTGTTCTAGCTATTGCGCGTAAAGTTATTATATTTTCCGTCCGTCCGACTTCCCCTAAGTAATTATTGTAGGTAGTGGTCCATGCATAGTGTTTGTACAATAGTAATACTTTTTAAAGAAACTCCAGAATGAATCATATATTGCTCCTTATGGGTTTAATTTTGCAAAAAAAAAGATATGATATGATATGATGATATCATATACATGTTTGTATTCATATTCAACAGTTCATACATAGATATAGGATAATAGGTGTACGCTAATAAAATCAGTGGTAACAATAAAGACTGCCAACCACTTTCAATGTGATTAGTGAACCCTGCTTGGCCTTTTCCAGTCAGTGGTTCCAGATCCAAAAAAAACGAAATACCTCCTTTCTGGACAGAGCAAAACTATAACACTAAAGATGATCAAAGATGAAGTCAAAGACAAACATAACTTTTTGTGCCAAAGATTACTAGCTCAGGACAGACACATACGAATGAAATTTAAACTAATTTGTTTTGGCCCTGTGTTGGATAACTTTCATGATTATAAAAATACTGTTCATCGATTAACAAAAGTTATATATGATTTTAAGTCAAGGTATGCCACATTCAAACCTAAATTTTACACTTCAACAAAAATCAGTTAAATCAATGGTTAAAGAGAGAAATATTCTCATTCAAATATTTATTTTAATTATAATCTTTAAGTCAGTCTCTTATGAAAATGACTTATTGACATCATAAAATCTGTTGGTTTCATACGTAAAATCACATATTTTTTTCCGGCAGGGGGGCTTCGCCCCCCAGACCCCCCACCAGGGGGCTTCAGCGGCAGCCCCCTGGACCCCTGCCTCGGTAGATATTACACCCAAGCTACGCTACTGGTGTGTACAACCTCTGTCTACTCTTGGATACCATTCATGGTTAATAAAGGTAATAACAAAATTACCGAACTTGGAGAATCAATCTCAAATGTCCATAAATGATTACATAGTCAAATGTATAACATCAGCATATACCAGGGTGTATCAACTTTAATGTATGTTATCGTCACTACAAAAGATTATAAGTTTTTGATGGACATAGATTACTGTTGCTGATCTAGCTCTGCATGAAGACTATGATTCCCTCAACCGTCCGTCGCCCAGACATGGCAAGTTGAATTCCCTGAACCGACTTATGCGGATCCACCCGTTTGCCTCTAGGCGGTTTCACGTACTCTTGAACTCTCTCTTCAAAGTTTCTGATGTACTTTATATTAATCTCTGTCTATGATTTTATCAGAATCTAAAACGAAAAATATTAATTCTCTCTATATATACACGAAATTGAATGGTACTACAACAAATATAGCGATGATAGATTAACCCAAAAAGACCACTATTCCCGGCATTTCTATGTTGAAGAAAGTAAACCTTTATAAATATTTCAGACTAGGGACAAGCGCTTCTTAAATGTAGTGATATCACACTATTTTTGGTCTTATATGACTGTCCTGTTCATTTTAAATGATGCTACAATTGAAAATAAAATCAAATAAGACTACACGAATAAATTAGATTGATTTTATTTATAACAACAACAAAAAACACCAGAACTCAGGCTGCTTTGAAGTGGTTGTGATCCACTATCTCTGATTTCTCAGTGTTTTTCATTAAACTATCAAAGCTGGTAACAGTTCCTAATATGATTATACTGGTAATAAACCCGGGAATAAACCATAACTATACAGACAACGTGTATGCTAATCGTTTAAGCATACAAACAAGACATTCTTATATCTGTAAAAGACAAATACTAAACATTCATTTTTGTGGATACAATATGGTTTGCTGCTCCGGGATATTGAGTTTGATTTCACATGTTAAAGGAAAAGATGAAGACAACTTCTGAAATTAAAGAAGATTTTAAGGTTAAATATGGAAGTAAACTATAAAAAAAAATAGGTTAACTTTAAGCAGCTTTGTATTAATTAATAAATGAAGTTTTTATTGAAAGTTCGTAATATTTTGTTAAAAAGTAGACCGTCGAAATAGGCTAATCAAGGAATTTAGATTTTTGATAAAATTTCACAAAAGTCAAACGCACCTGAAAACATGAAATTAATTTATTTTTAGTTTATTAGCATTTTTTTCAACAGAATAAGTATAATAGTGGAATAATCAAATATGAATCGACCGGCTCCGCCTCAGTGCTTGTGACAAAGAGAGAATACACGGTCTGTAACCAAAAAACATGTAAAACAAGATCAAAAGATAGCTTTAATGTATCATGGACCTGTGAATGTATAAATAGTGCATATAAAATGGATGCAGGAACACTTACGATCAATTTTGCAGTTTCTGAACAGGTTTCTGGTCATTCGGTTGAGTTCGTCGCCATCTTGAATCTATGAAATCCTGCTTAGCGGCAAGATTCGTGGTTTCGTAAAACCAAAAAAATCGAGTTTCGGATTCGGGTAAACAAACGTGACAGTTTCACAATCCGGTTTCAGATTATTTGTAATCGAACAGGGCCTTACTTAGAATTAGGTCAAAGGTCAACAAAATTACGACATCTTATATCTGATGACCGTAATATATTTTAATTTACCAAAGCACCATAAAGGACAATGAATTTCAAACAGATTTACCATTTTTATGGCCCGACCACGTATGTGGATCGGACATGTAGTTTTATATAGTGATAATTCACCCCTAGATGGGTCTTGAGTAGGTTTACACCACTCACTAGAAATTAGGTCACTGTGACCTATATTTTATGCATGAACGACTATGGCTAAGTTCAAGCTTGGTTAAGTCCATAACTTGGATACTAGATGTTGGGGGTCGATGATATTTCACCACTAGATGTGTCTTGGGAAGGGTGACACCACCCGCTAGAAATTATGTCATTGTGACCTATATTTTACACATGAAAGACTTTGGTTAATCACTTGGTTAAGGTCCATAGCTTCATAGACCTGTATATTAGATGATATTTCCCCACTAGATATGATATTTCAAGAACGGGAGAGCCAACCTGTGGCACAAAGACAAATTTTCGAGTTTTTTAATTGGAGAAGTAGATTGAAATTAGCGACAGACGTAAACTTACATCTATTTCCTTTTTGGGGGTTAAAATAAAGGCATTAAACTCACTAGTAACTATTCAACGTTGTTAAGATTGCTTTCATACAAAATGGTAAACAACTAATTGTGGTATTGATTTATTTTGACGTAGCCGAGCGAGACTTTGAGAAATGACTATGTTCTTTTTCGAAGAACATGTTTTACTGACTACAAAATATAATGCTTGAACAAACAGAAATAATGTTGAATATTCCTATGATCATACAAGTAGATTTCCTTTAAAAAAAACAAAAAAAAAAACAGGTATGACAGGGATGTTAATTAAGCTTTATTCTAGTTTGCTATATCATGATTTAATGTGTAAAGTATTGAGTTCATGACGATGTGCTGGTACCGGATTCCTGTTGTTGATGACTGGCTTCATTATTAGACAATAAGAGTTATATAATACAGTTGAAATAATATGGCGTAGGCATTAACCTAAAATCGGACGAAGTAAAAAATACTAGAAATATTAAATAAAAATAAAAATTTGAATAATTATTTTGTCAATGATAAAAAGACCCTTTTATTTTAGTCTAAGACTTTAATCACCCCTGACAATAATGGCATTTGCATTCTTGTTAGAATATACCTTGGATCAGTAATTATGCAAACTTGAAAACTGCAAATACCATCAAAATATTTGTGGACAACTGTAAGCGGGGACGAATTAACTTCTTCATGACGTCATTTACCTGTCAGAGAATTTCGCGCTTCAGTAGACAATAAACAAAATGTCAACATTCATTCAGCCAGGTTTTGAAGATTTTCAGTATCAGTATTTAATTCTCGGTCGTATTGACATCAGGAGATCGATTTAGCAACCTGGCAGAAAATAAAAGCATGAAGGTTTGAGGATATTACACAGGATTGAAAACTTTTAAGGATACATCTCAGCATCTGAAAAGGGGGGGGGTAGGACCTTTTTCGGGACACCAGGATTTGCATTATTAAGCTCGGGATTCCGGGATTTGGACAATTTAAGTTCGGGATTCCGGGATAAAATTATATCAACTTTACCGGGATTCGGGATAATCTCATTTTTAAGTCGGGATGACGGGATTTTTGTAAAAATAAGTTCGGGATGACGGGATCAGACCCCCTCCTACCCCCCCTCCCCCTCATCTGAGGTAGGACCCTTTCTTTATTTTGAAATTTTGTTTTGTCATAGGCTGAGATAATGAGATTAGATAAATCAGTGCAAGTCTTATTTATGATCATGGTGCATTATTGTCGTATGTAAACATTCCCATATTGATTACGTTGACATGGTGTCATGTTGTTATAGGTGATGTCATTTAGTAATGTTTTAGTCTGTCGTCATGTAAAGACGTCACCATATTGGAATCCGTTGTTATGGTGTTTTTTTGTAGGTCACTGACCAAAGTTTCGAATAAAGTTTCAATTTCGCACAAAAACTTTCAAAAAAATTGTTTAAAAATTTAATTGGCTTAGAAAATATATTTTGGCTTCGCCAAAACATAATTTCTTTTATGTTTCCTATGCGAAAACACGGATAAAGCTGGCCTTCGGGGGATTATGGGATTGCTTTACAAAATGCTACATCCGGTTTGCAACTTTAATACACTTGTCATGTGACCTATATTCTACACTTAGTCGGACTTCGTCCGATATGATGCATGTATACACACTTTATTAAAATACAACGAATGACCATTTTAAATAGCAACTAGAGAACAGACGACAAAGAAAAATATATGAAATTTGTATATTTCTGGATATTTTGGGGCATTTTTTTTCTATAATGACTAACAAAAAGACCACAAGAAACAGAACCTTATCAAAAATTTTAATAATACTTTTAGATACTAAAAAGACATTCTTGCACTAAACAACCCTTCATTTTCTAATTTTATCACAAATATCTATCCTTCCGAATTAGATGTCCAATTTTGGATTTAGAAAAGTATTATTGACGGAAAATTACAATTTTAAAAGTATTATGATAGACGTGACGACTTTGCCATCCCTATTATAAATTTCCGATTTCTTGAAAGTAGATGTTCCACTAGCACCGTCTTACGGGGTTCACATTTCACTTAGTAAGATATGCTCGGAGTTGCAGTGGTGTTTCTGATTTTAATAATAAAAACCGTTTTTTCACTGAAAATTATTAAAACAAGGTTATCCGGTTTATTTTTGTTAAAATGAAGAAAAAAAATTTGAAAAAGAATAACAGCGTCATTCAAGTCCTGTTTTTTAGTGACTTTGTTGTGCTTTTCTACTTTAAATCTTTTTGTGTTATTGGTCATACCAAAAAATCCAGTTTACGGCTTTTTTTTTCAAGGGACGTAATCGCACGATTAAAATCGAATTTTCATGATTTAGAAAAAAAAATAGATTCATTTAAGGCTGTAAGTTAAATGACATCTGTGTAATTTGATATTTATCCAGCACCCTCAAGTTCCTTAACTGCACCCTAATTGTTTCCGCCAATTTCTCTCTTGAAACGATCGAAGCCGAGAGCCAGGTTCAAAAATTGAGATGTAAGAGGAGACCAATCAAAATATTTTCACCGGAGCTAACATCTCAACGAGATTAAAAATTATTTCTAGGAAAAAATATAGAATATGTAGAGAAGAATGATCAAATGACCGGGTACTTAAGTGTTTTGATACCATATGCATGTAGATATTGTATATCTGTATGTGTCATAAACTTTTGACACTGGATGGTCACTGTGTACTGTCAACGAATCCTCGCGTGTATTTAAAGTATAAGTCAGTGTTCTGATGTTGATTAATTATACCCCCTGTTTTTGAATCTAGTTGTTGATTTTGCCAAAGGTTTTTTCTTGAAAATGCCCATATGGTCTTGGCTTCGTGGTAGACTTACAATGTAAAGACACATTGTTGTACACTTTGACATGCTACGTCTATAATCTGCTCAAATATTGTGTTCGAGCTGTATGCAACTTATAGCAATAGTGCTGGGTCTGTCTTTCGAGCTGCATTAGGATATCTTCTGATGTTCCTTTTAGAACATCTAAAGCTGCACAGTCCAAGATTATTAGTGACTTTGTTGTGCTTTACTATTTAAAATCTTTTTGAATTATTGGTCATACCAAAAATCCAGTTTAGGGCATTAAAATTTCAAGGGACGTAATCGCACGTTTAAAATCGAATTTTCATGATTTAAAAAAAAATAGATTCATTTAAGGCTGTAAGTTAAATGACATCTTTGTAATCTGATATTTATCCAGCACCCTCAAGTTCCTTAACTGCACCCTAATTGTTTCCGCCAATTTCTCTCTTGAAACGATCGAAGCCGAGAGCCAGGTTAAAAAATTGAGATGTAAGAGGAGACCAATCAAAATATTTTCACCGGAGCTAACATCTCAACGAGATTAAAAAATTATTTCTAGGAAAAAATATAGAATATGTAGAGAAGAATGATCAAATGACTGGGTACTTACAGTGTAAGTGTCTTGATACCATATGCATGTAGATATTGTATATCTGTATGTGTCATAAACTTTTGACACTGGATGGTCACTGTGTACTGTCAACGAATCCTCGCGTGTATTTAAAGTATAAGTCAGTGTTCTGATGTTGATTAATTATACCCCCTGTTTTTTAATCTAGTTGTTGGTTTTGCCAAAGGTTTTTTCTTGAAAATGCCCATATGGTCTTGGCTTCGTGGTAGACTTAAAGACACATTGTTGTACTCTTTGACATA